>JANEHU010003135.1:0-45680 GCA_027563435.1 Nasonovia ribisnigri | reverse complement strand
ATGTTCGTTTATTAGATACAATAATATTATCAGCAAAACGGATCCTCCTATTTGTACATTTCAGTGCAACAATCTGGAATGTAGAGTTTGAATCCTAAAATTTTATTCTGATTCATTTTTTTAACGATTTATACCGATTCTGAAATGAAGTTGAACTGAAAATGATCTTGTTGGTTGAACTGCATATTAATTGATAGTAAATTATTAACAATTTATTAATTTATCATTATCTTACGACAATAATTTTACTATTTAATTGATTAAGGGATCATTTGTGATACTGATAATGCTGCATTCTTATTATATAATGATTGAATTTATCTAGGAGGGTGTAAGGTCAAGGTAAAATGAAATAACACGTTGAAAATAAAAAAGGAAAATTATTGGAAAGTATCTATAAATACTATTCAAAAGTATCTTTTACAAGACTGCACACAGCTTATGCTGCACTGGTTGAAGAGTGAAATTGCCCAATTTGAATCAACCACCGGAGCCATTGTATTCGTTTCTTGATGGAAATACAATCCAATAAATATATATTTCCTGGTAAAACACAAAAATATAACGGATGCTTTCAGATGACGTTATTTGAAGCCAGTTGTTGATCAACCTGGCTACAATCCAAGTTATAAGGTCATTGCTTTCCATTATAATAATAATAATAACTAAGGAATGGATTTTAATTTAAATTAAAAAATAAATAATTATTTTTTATCATTCTTTAAAATATATAATACATCTTTATATGCATAAAAATATGTATCTATCTGGTTGTTTGTCCTTTATGCATTCCAATATAAAGGACCGATTGCAACGAAATTTGTTACAGATATAGATTAGACTTTTGGAAGAAGTCAGGCTAATTTAAAAAGGATAAATTCCAACCCGGGGAGATATTCAAACAGGGATTATGAGATTTACGATGGAAAGTGTTGTTTGGAAATGGTTGCTATACTTAATATTCATAATTAAAGCTAAAAGCTTCCTGGTGCTTCTGTGTATTTTAGTGCAGTATATCTGAAGTTTGAACCACGGTATCGGTGGACCAATTGTTTGCATTGTTTTAACATTATTTTTTTTATTGTTTACTTTTCTTCTTTATCTATACATACGAAAGTTTGGTTTTTTTTTTATTCATTTTATTTTGTTTAGGTTAGGTTCGGTTAGGATTTTGAGTTAATTGATTGTATTCATCAGCAGTAGGTTTAATTAATTAAACACTACAAACTTGGTATAACTTTGATACTTTAGAGTTAAATTATACATGTCCGTACAAACAACACTTGGTCCACGATCTACCACAAGTATATTGCATACCTGATAATATACTGCTGCGAATCTCCAGGCCAATGACTAACAAGATTGCTATACATTAAACATAATATAGTTTATACTTAAAAACACTTTGCTTCCACAGTGCACCCAATAGGAGTTAAACAATAATAATATTTTTTCCGGGCAAAGTCATGTAATTTAGATAGTATAATATAATTATCATTATCATAAGTACATTAGATAATTATTTTATAATTAAGTTGTATATTAAAACTATTCATTGATAATTGAATGCCTCTTGTCAATTTTATTGAAATTATACAATATTCTGAGCGGACCGAATGTTTATCTAAAAATAAAAACAAAATAATAGTTTGCTTTAGTTTAATTTTTTTAATTATACATTAAATTCAGCATGTTAATTATTATAGTTATAATTTAAATTTTATTTGCGTGTACATAATGTAAAATGTACCTACTATATTAGTATGAGTTGTATGGATTATAACCAGGTTAACAATATTAGTACTTTTTTATCGGTTCAACAAATTACACAATTAATTTTAATATGTACTTAACATTTGAAATTTGAGATTTTTTCATTTTATTAAAACGTTTTTAGAAAAAATATGAAATTCTAGAACAGTTACATATATAACTATGTAAGAATATAAATAGTAATCAAATTGAACATAAGCTAAATTTTTATTAACTTGTTGGTTAATATCTAATATGTAGTTTATATTACTAATATAATATTTACCTACTTTGTAATACTATAGTTTATAATTAAACAATCGTATTAGGTACTGGATTAAAGTGTTCCATCTAAAACGAAAATACACAATTATTTCTTAAGACCTGTGAATTTTGGGTATACCTAATGTATGAATGCCTTACAAGTACTTACCCACAACTCTTTCTAAGGCGATATGTAAACAATAGGCTATTTCACTTGTAAATATGACTTTGAAATAAAAAAAATAACATATAATTATAATTTGATTAAAATTTTTCATTTTTAGTTGAATAAATGCATACTGAAGAATAATAGTTTTAAAGAATATATTGTAATTTATATCCTAATAATAAATTATATTGTAAAGTGTGAGATTCATATATTTTTTTTTATTACTGATTTGAAAAATTACCTACTATTTGCAGACTGTGGATCATAATTATGAATAAACTGTTGCAGTTCAACTGAAATTATATGAATTAGTTTCATGTAAGTGTTAATTGTTACACTACAAATGCTAATTTTTTTATTTCTATAGATGCGTTACACACTAATAAATATACATGAATTATAAAAGCATTAAACATTTTATTTTATTTATATACCATTGACAAAAATAACTTACATGAGATGTCGTTGTTCATCCGCGTTCCTAATATAACGCATAATACAAAATATTATTATACACTAAGCCATTGGCTTATATTAACACATATTATAAACGGGTATGCATAATATTATAAAACAACATGAACGAATATGAAAAGCTAACGGTACTTTTAGGATTTTAATAATAATATGAAGAGGATGTTTTGAATATAGTATCATACTAATCACAATACTTAGGAAGAAAACGGCACAATAAATTTAACTAGATAGCATTGGTATAATTGAAGTGTAAAAAGATTTTTAAAACTGCTTGAAACCTACATCCTTTCTATGATTTTTAGTTAACGTGATCTTTATGTTATAAAGAAGTTATACAACCATAATACCATTTATAATATATTAATATACCTTTTTATAGGTAGTGAATTATTCCCTCTTCACTGAGTAGTATGTAGTAATTTGCATTGTAAAATTATACCGATCACTCTGCGTATTATCATTAACTACGCATATTCGATTATATGATTAATGTGTGTTTCTATTTAAATTAGGTGCCTATTTTAATACACTTGTTGTTTAATCATATACGATAAGCACAAAATACATTCAAAAATATTTAAATATAAAAATATATATACTACATAGTATTGTAAACTTACTGAATGACAATATCTTTTCATCAAATGATGCTTCGCTTCCACGAGGGGTATGAATAAAATGTAATGCTATAAAAATATAATTGTTTATACCATGCCGTTGATACATCATCTTTTTAAATTTCGATATAATCAACTCGACACATACTCGCATACTTATTACGTAACAAATGAGAACGTATAAACCATTTAAAAATATTTTGAGCATTAATTTAGCCTGATGTAATGATGTAGATCCCAAATTTACCCCTTCGAAATTAAATTATGGATAATTTCTGTACAAGCCTGCTATGGGTAGAGATCAGGAATTTACCTATGACAATTGTTGGTAAATTTGGTAAATTGGTAACATTTGTAAAAAAAATTGTATGTGTCATTTGTATTCAATTTTTAAAGAAATTGTACGTTCCCATTTTCTTCCTTTTTTAAAACCTTTTGTGTAGTGACAAGTTTTAGAATATATATTTATCTCTTATTTTTACTATCCACCAACCTAGCTATATCTAACCAATCACTAACCGGCTATTGTATGGCAATACATTAATATACGTTTTGGCAAAAACATTTTGGTTTAATTTTATTTAATATTTACGTTTATCCCCAACATTTACCGAGCTCAAATCTCTAGCTATGAGAGCATTCCTTAGTAGCCAAATTTATGTCAAATAAACGTTTCTAGTGAACATATAAATTATATAAAAAAGACTAATATAATTATAGTGCATAGATTTTATTGCATTAAATGAAACGTGGCTTAATAATGATATAGCAGAAGGCGAACTTCATCTATTCAGTTAAGTTATTTTTTGATAATACCGTGATCATACCACTATTAGCTATTCAATGAGTGGAAGGGTCGTGGTTGGCTTACCCATTGACTTATCATCATCTTTGATTAAAAAACTATGTTTAGCAATACCTAATTTACCTCATAACTCTCTTCCTAAATCCCATGAGACCTATAAGTCTACTGTTGATAATCATCTTCCAACTTCAAATAATTGTTTTATTTTAATCTATATCTATTAGATATAGTTTAAAGTCCTTAGCTGATAAGAGAGTAGCTCTTAAGAAGGTCTCTTATGCAAAAACATAAACATATGATTAGATCAATGGACTGTTCAGTGCTACTTTCTGAGGTCAACATTAAAATATCTTGTAATAATAATAATTATAATGACCAATACACTACATAGAATAATACGTATTTTTAACGATGATCTATCTTTTAACTATTAGTCATAATTTATAATTTCGTTTGTTTTGTCCTTCTATAAAGTACTGTTAAATATACTTTTGGATTTACAATTTGTACATTTCGTATTATATAAATTTGATGTTCTGTAGTTTACGCTGCAGCCCGTTTGAAAAAAAAAATAACTACAGTATACATTTTAAAATACTTAAAAATAACACTATAAATAACCGACCATGTATACTTACCGAAACTATACATTAGTACTTTAAGGTTTTCAAATGTATTAAAATAAACTATAAAAAAATAAATATATTAAATAGAAATATCAGTTTGTAAATGTTTTTACACTTCAATATTATCCATTACACATGTTTGTGTACGTAATTACAACACATACATGTTACATCTCAAATACTACAAAAGGGGGTCAAGTGGATGGCTGTAGGCTAATGTATAATGGATGGTATTAAATTTGAATTCAATGATATAATATCATTGTATACAAAAAACGATTCTGAGCAGAGACGGTATGTCAGACTAGGATATTTTAAATTATATTGATATTTTTAGTATACGGTAGCTGGTTAGTTGAATTAATATTATACATATTATTTAATTATTAACCTACAATATTATAATATTTACTTTTACTCGTTAATATTGATTTTAATATGTAATTTTATCCAAATTTGAACTTAAAATGTCTGTTAAAAATAACTGTGTTTATATATTTTTTAGATTTTTTATGTACTATTTATTAGAATCTTTGTTTTAAATGTTCAATCTTTAGTTATAAAAACTGAACATTTTATAATTGTTTAGTTACAATGATTGATAATTTTCGAGATTTTGATGAAATTTGTCAAAATTCAAAATTTAAATGCTTATAAAAAAAATGTGTGCATATGGATTTTTAATATTTTTCACTTCCTATTGTAACAACATATCAGGAGCCTTGTATTAAATTTTCATTATTTTTGGTCAACTAAAAAAAAATGTCTTGGTATTTATATAAAAATAACAAAAAAAATTGAAAATTGAAATCGTCCGTAAAAGATCAAAACAGTCAAAATATATTCAAAATAAGATAGAGTATAGAAAATTCTAATATAAACATTCAGTGAAATTTTAATGCATCTACAGTTATTTGTCTTTGAATTGTAACAAAATAAGAAAATGAGAAATCGAGTGAATATCTAATCTTGTACAATTTCGAACTTAAAATGCTCATAAAAAGTTGTTTTGACTTGCTTATAAACATTTTTATATTGATAAAATTAGGCAAACTTATGAGGAATCTTGAATTACATTTCAAACCTTGAATTTAAAAAGAGAAATTTTTATGAATTTCTAACTCAAAATAAATTTCATTTTTACTTATTTTGTCGAAATTTGAACTTTGATTCCCTATAAAAAAAAAATGTGACTACGAATTTTTAATATTTTTCATTAGCCTTTGAAACCATATATTAGAAGCTTACTATTAAATTTCCAAAATTTTTTACCCAACAAATAAAATTTTATTGTCATTTGTAAAAAAAAAAAACTAAAAAAATTGGAAATTGAAAATGTCCATTTACAGCTCAAAATAATATTTTGAAAATGCTATGGTGTGTAGAAAATGCTTATATAAACATTCAGTCAAAATTTCATGTATCTACGGTCATTTCTTTAAGAGTTATACTAAAAACAAAAATCGATTTGTCGAAAATTGGTTTTCCGTAAAAATTCCCGTTTTTCCCTTAATTTTTCATTTGTTTTTCACGGCGCTTAGGAAAACTACTGGGAAATTTTAACTTTTGACCTCCCAAAGTACCATATTCACTTTCCTATCAGAAACAGTACTATTGAAGAAAATCGAAGTATTTTTAGTGTCCTAAAAGTTGATGACAGACACAAAAATAAAAAAATTAATTAAAAAATAAAAAAAATAACAAACATCATTGTAAAATCAATACATTCATCGCTCCACTCAGAATCTAAAATGTATGGACATTACAAAAAGTATTTTGTGATATTTGCATTTTAAAGGGGTGGTAAAACAATGATCTTCAGATTCACGGTGGAAACTGGAAATCTTTTTATGTTTAAAAATGATTTCCGTTGGTTGCAGATATAGTAGTATTAATAATAAGTGGTATTACATTTTTAGAACTGAATGGAACGAAAAAAAGTATTGATTTTCAAATGATTTTTTCTTCTGTCTTTCAAAAACAATTTGAATAGTAAAAATGATTTTAGATGAATTGCAGTAACGATTTCGAAATTATTTTTTCGCTTAGTAATAGCCTTGAAAAATATTTAGAAACTTGTAAATATATTTTAAATTATTATCGATAAAAAATGTTTACTTTACATACTTTAACACTGAATGTATATTGCGTAAATAGTACGTGTAATAAAATATTCTAAGTACAACTTAATCGTAAAGCTGGGTGACGTGAAGGTGCTCGGAGTAGCTTGGTCAGATCACGTCTGAAAACAGGCCGTTTTGGGGTCCCTTATATATCCCATTGGTCTCCCCTAGTCACTGATACGAGCATCCGTGTTCCCACGAATACCGGACGCTATGTCTGTTTTCGGAAATGCTTACGCCCACTCTTTTCCTGTCGGTTTTATCCTTGTAAATCGGTAACCTCGAATTACATATATTATGCACATATATTCTCATATACACAAACACTATATATATATTATTATATATCTATTGTCCTATGTAGAATAATTCGCGCCTTATTTGCATTTGCGCATACCATCATACCAACTACCTTTCACTCTTAAAGTGCTTACTGCGATTACTATTGTTCATATCAAACGTCCCATGTACATTTGTACTGATTATGCATTATTATTGCTATTTCGGGTCACGTTGGTCACTAGCTCCCTAGCACTATATTATATTTTAAAAATATAGAAATAAAAGATTATTTTCAAATTTTCGAAACGGGTAATGTGATTGCTCTACGAACTTTTTATAATTAATACATATTTGATTATAATATGATTAATGCGTATTTGTATTTGTACATATTACATTATTACTTATTGTAATATATTAAATCATCTATGCATAAGTACATTATATATTAAAAAAAACATTTAAATAAAATACTAGAAAAAACTTTTAATGTATTAACTTACCTGGCACACCAACTATTTTACCATCTTCTGGGGTAAATGGCATATTTATTACTCCATCTAAAAAAAGATAATATATATTATGCATAAATCTCAGTTTGTGAATTGTTTTTTTTGTTTTTCTGACGTTAACAAGGCTTCCTAATGAGTCGATAGTCATTTTAAATAAATATTTAATTACGAATAACTCAATAACCACAAGCTGTTAAATTATAATCATTAGTTAGTGGCAACACAAAACTGTGAAAAACAATTGCCATTATTTTGGATAGTTGATTCATATAAGTAATACATAATTGAATACTGTTGTGTCGTGTAATTACCTTAAATAATAATTAAGAACTCAATTTGTTATGAATATCAAAAAAGTGGACTGTATTTTACTGTATTACACCACACATCATATAATAATAATAATTATAATAATATTATTATTAATAATAATAATAATTTACACTCCACAAGAAATTATGTACAACTAATAGAAAATTACAACCAAAAATGCCATTACGACAATAAGGCAAATATTGATATTGATATCACAATAAAAATAAAACAAATAATATTGAAATAATGATAATATTATCTTATCAATGTAGACCCGAGACAAATAAAATATTGTCACCGCTGGAATCGGCACCGAACAAATACAATATATTAATACTCCAACTAAAAATACACTTAATATAGGTACCTATTAAAAATATTATCATACACATCATGTCCAGGAGAATCAAATATAGATACCAAGAAATATTCACAAATTAATTATGAAATAGGAATTTAACAACGAATCAAATTTTGTACAGTTCAGCTTTTTATTCTAGACTGAAAAGTTCACATAAATATAGTGTAACATTGTTATAAAATATTCATCTTACAGAGATTGGTGTTCCACAGAACATAAAACATTTTCCTAAGGGTTCCATGGTCGTTAAAGTTTGGGAACCGAATAGCAACTAGATAGTTGTTATAATCGCTCTAAAAATACTTTAATATCTACCTGCCAACTACATCCTTACTCCTTCCAAGATTGTATTAGTACGTGTGATCATTGTATTACTATGAAATACAACAAGATTACAATTTATTGTATATCTCATCATGGTGGAGTATAGTTCACTCTTCCTTGTTGAAGAATTATATGTAAGTCTGTTTTCAAATAATCAAAATATTTAATAATATAACAATTCTAATAACTACTATTTGGTAGACTATAGGTATGAATTTGCATAGATACAACAACGGGATTGCTCTACATTCTATCAATAATACACATTTAATTGCATGATTTATGCAAATTTTTGTTTGTTTTACTTTTTGCAATATATTTAATAATCAACAAATAGTGGTTGAATTATAAAATATTTAAATATAACATTATACATAACTTATATACTTAATGTATACTTACAGAACCTGTTCCTTACGGTTACAAAATTGTCAGTCGGTAAATGTTGATAGGCTATGAAATTATAAATTATATTACATAATACACAAGTGACAATATCACTTTGTTACTGTTTTTATATTTCATTTTAATCATCAACAAATGCTTTTATACGTAGTTAAAAATAATATGTATCATTATTTTATTACATTATTAATTTAGACTTATTCAATGAAGTAGGACACTCAGTTTTTCCTATTGGGAAAACATATATAAGTCAGAAAAGACACAAGTGGGTCGATAGTTTGATTTGTTACAAGATATTTATGTGTATGTTAAGTCACGATAAAGAGATATCTCATAGCTCATAGCTATTTCAATGCACTTCAGTCAGTTGGCCTACTGATGGGCGTACTTTACCGTCACGCTGCACTGACACAGCCAGTACAAAACAACATGACAGTAAATGTTTTTGGGCTTTCTGTGCTATATGATTAGCAACTCTGTGCCATACTTCACCAGTTAAATATTTTTGGCTTTTTCTAATAATTTGAATGAAAAGTTTGGAAACAAAAGATATAAAAATAAGTTTTTTTTTAATTAGTAAAAAAATAAACCTACCTGGGTCTCCTTGTATTAATCCCCATTTAAAAAAATCCTCTGTAAAAGTTTATTTAATAAATAACATCGAATATATATAATATTTATATCCATAAATATAACTTTTCTGTACCTTTCTACTATTACGATCTCCTACTTATCGACTGGACCGATGAAGATACAATTTTATATATGTCTTTAAACGGTTAAGTTTCACAATTGGGTCCAATAGGTCCAGCCCAAAGAGTTGCTCAAACGGAGATTCTGAGATTTATTGAATTTTTATTATCCATACACGATGGATTATATTTAAATAGTTAACACTAAGCATGTGCATAAAGGAGTTAAAAAGTTAAATTTAGGTTGATTTTAACTTTTTAAATTTTCATTTTCGTTAACTTAATTTTTAACCTAACTGATTTTTATTGATATAAACATAATAATTAACTAGTTACTTTTAAGGAGAATTAATAATCAGTAGAAGTTCATAATATTTTTTCTATTTATGTATATAAACAGTTGCCATTGGTTACTCGTGCAGTGAGGGGAAATAAATGCATGTATCAAATCGTTACGTTTATGATTTGTAATAGACATTTTTTCTTAAAACAAATATATTCGCAGCTTATATAGATACTTAAAAATTATTTAACCGAACATTTGAAATGTTTTTGGATATATGTATCTGGGATGTTTAGAGATTAGGTAGTGTAAAACACGTTTGATGCATACGAAGCGCTATAACCAATTCATCATAGGGCAATTATCCAATGCCCATTTTTAATGAATTAATGCACAAAGCGGTGTACGCTGATACGGCCGTTCCCCCAAAGTCGTTCTAAAAGGAATTCCTAACGACATTCTGCTTGATAAAATCAAAGAGGAACTGGAAACCCTCGGTTTTTCTGTCAAATTCGTCCGCCGTTTCGGCACCCCAGAAAAACCCATGCCTATATTTCTTGTACACATCGCTGCCAACCCCAATGACAAAGACATATTTGTACTCTTTAATCTCTTCTACTTGCAAATCTCCATCGAACCCCTTAAATCATCCAGCTCGGCCCAATGCTTATCGTGCCAACGCTTTGGACAAGGTTCCTGTAACTTAAGTCATCCGCCGAGGTGTGTAAAATGCGCCGGAAACCACATGGCCAACGACTGCCCCAAAACTGGCGAACCAAGAAAAGTGCTAATCTCATTATAACTTTTATTTTATTAAAATTGAAATACTAGAATATTACATCAAATAACTGCTGACTACCTACTTAAGATATAAGAATAACATATATCATTAAATTTATTTTTAACTGAATATTTGGGTACTTGTCATTTGATATTTAGTTGATGTACATTGAATAATTATTGATCAGTTCCAATTCTAAAAATAATTATAGATTTATATACAATAACTAACTGTATTCGTATATTAAAAGAAAGTAAATATTTGGAGATATCATGTGTTATTAAGACGGATAAAATACATGTGGTACGATGTTCTCTTTAGTAAAAGCTAATCAATTAACATAATATTGAACTCATAATATTGTACTTAAACGTTATACAATAATTTATTTTCCATATTTTTCAAAAATCAAGGTTCCTTAAAAACTTTCATAATAAATACGGTAGACATATGACCACGCTGAGCGAAACTCAATGCATTTATAGAAGCTTTATACGGTGTATAGTGTATACTGTACATAAAAATAAAATTACTTACCATAGCACTCCAAATATTTATAAAACTCTAAAAAAGTTAATAGTTAGTAAAAAATGTGTTACGTATATTACTAACAAGACGATGGCAAAATAGATAACAGCTAAGGAAAAGTCACAACCGCTGACAAACGTACATTTGTAATGTGTTTTTAACATAACAGTTATTTTATTATTTCCATAATTTTGAATAAGCCTATAATTACTCGTTTTAAAGTTAAAATATGAATATATAGTCATTTGTGTAAACATAACATTATTTCTGTTCAGATGATTAAAGGTCAATTAAAATTAAAAATATTGTAAGACAATGTGCTTCCTGTGTGGTTATGGCATACTCTTAATAATTAATAGGACATTAGATATTATTATAAGTGTGAAAATATTAAAATACTATGTAATACTGTTATATACTAGGAACTTAATAAATAACATATTAAAAGAAATTGAACATTATTTGTCTACTAATGACTAATGACCATAACTCATGGCTATTAGCTGCAAATTTACATCAACATAGAAAATTATGTAATCAATGCATAGAAAAAAAAATTAAGCGTTATATTTGGCATGTTTAAAGATTTTGAAATTATTCTCAGTTTTTATTTATATTTAAAACGAAAAAAGGACCATAAGTGCTCGAGTACCGCAGAGTTAGAAATATAATATAATATGTATTGTTTTCTTTTTCATTAAAATAACACTAATTTTATAAATTTAACAATTGTAATTATCTATTGAAATATTCTCCTTAAATATAACAAACGATTTATCAGAATATGTAAAAGTCAAGTGGATGTCGCTCCGCTGTACAGTAGGCTACAAGTGATCACTGTACTATAATGGATGGTATTAAATTTGAATTCAATGATATAATATCATTGTATACGAAAAACGATTCTGAGCGGAGACGGTATGTCAGTCTAGGATATTTTAAATTATATTGATATTGTTATTTTACGGTAGCTGCTAAGTTGAATTAATATTATTCATATTATTTAATTATTAACCTAAAATTATCAGTGATGCTATAAAAATATTATAATATATACTTTTACTCGTTAAAATTAATTTTAATATGTAATTCCGTCCAAATTTGAACTTAAAATGTCTATAAAAATAACTGTGTTTAAATATTTTTTAGATTTTTTGAATACAGTATGTACTATTTATTAGAATCTTTATTTTAAATTTTCAATCCTTAGTTAAGAAAACTGAACATTTTATAATTGTTTAATTACAATGATTGATAATTTTCGAGATTTTGATAAATTTGTCAAAATTCGAACTTTAAATGATTATAAAAAAAATGTGTGCCTATGTATTTTTAATATTTTTCAATTGCTATTGTAATAATATATCAGGAGCCTTGTACTAAATTTTCATTATTTTTGGCCCAACAAATAAAATGTAATTGATATTAATAGAAAAAAAAACTAAAAAATTTGAAAACTGAAATCGTCCGTAAAAAGCTGAAAACAGTCAAAATATATTCAAAATTAGATGGTGTATAGAAATAGCTTATATAAACATTCAGTGAAATTTTCATGCATCTACAGTTATTTGTTTTTGAATTGCAACAAAATAAGAAAATCGCTACATGAGAAATCGAGTGAATATCTAATCTTGTACAAATTTGAACTTAAAATGCTCATAAAAATTTATTATGACTTGCTTATAAACTTTTTTTTATTGATAAAATTAGGCAAACTTATGAGGAATCTTGTATTACATTTTCAAATCTTAGATTTAAAAAGAAAAATTTTTATGAATTTCTAACTCAAAATAAATTGCACATTTTCGTCATTTTTACGTATTTTGTCAAAATTTGAACTTTGATTACTTATAAATAAAAATTGTGACTACGGATTTTTAATATTTTTCATCTGCCTTTGAAACTATATATTAGAAGCCAACTATTAAATTTTCAAGATTTTTTACCCAACAAATAAAATTTTATTGACATTTATAGAAAAAAAAACTAAAAAAATTGGAAACTGAAAATGTCCGTTAACAGCTCAAAATAAGTCAGAATATTTTGAAAATGATATTATGTGTAGAAAATGCTTATATAAACATTCGGTCAAAATTTCATGTCTCTACGGTCATTTCTTTTAGAGTTATACCAAAAACCAAAATCGATTTTGTCGAAAATTGGTTTTCCGTAAAAATTCCCGTTTTTCCCATAATTTTTCATTTGTTTTTCCAGGCGCTCATGAAAACTACTGGGAAATTTTGACTTTTGACCCCCCAAAGTACCAACTAGATTCACTTTCCTATCAGAAAAGGTACTATTGAAGAAAATCGAAGCATTTTTTCTGTCCTAAAACGTGATGACAGACACAAAAATAAAAAATAAAAATAAAAAAAGGGCGGGTAAGTGTATGTCGCTCTGCTGTACAGTAGGTTACAAGTGAGTCCTGTAATGGATTGTGTTAGATTTTAATCCAATGATATAATATCATTGAATAAGAAAACGATTCTGAGCGAAGACGGTCAGTCAGTCTATAATATCTTACTAAGTCTAAATGTATTTGATGATATTATTGTGAATAAAGTAATTCATTTTAGTATTATAGGCATTAGTATTTACTATAGTTGGTTAAATTCATTTTTCTCAAAAAAATTATATTTTAAAATGCCATTGCGTGTATATAAAATATAACAATATATTCTAAAAGTTTCATATACCAACAAATAATATTTTTAAATTATATCAAAATAACTAAAATCATTATTCTTGGTTTAAATATGAAATTTTGTCTAAATTTGAAATTAAAATGTCTGTAAAAAATAAATATGTTGATATATTTTTTAGATTTTTGGTTACAGTATGATTTATTTATGAGAATTTTTGTTTTAAATTTTCAACACTTAGTTATAAAACTGAACATTTTATAATTTTTTAATTACAATGATTTATAATTTTCGAGATTTTGACAAATTTTGTCAAAATTCGAACTTTAAATGCTTATAAAAAAAAATCGTGCCCATGTATTTTTAAAATTTTTCAACTGATGTTGTAATATATAAGAAAGCTTGTATTAAATTTTCAGACTTTTTGGCCCACCAAATAAAATTTTATTGACAATTATAAAAAAAAAAACTAAAAAAATTGAAAACTAAAAATGTCTGTAAACAGCTCAAAACAAATCAAAATATTTTAAAAATTGAATGGTGTATAGAAATAGCTTATATAAACATTCAGTGAAATTTTCATGCATCTACAATTATTTGTTTTTGAATTGCAACAAAATAAGAAAATCGCCACATGAGAAATCGAGTGAATATCTAATCTTGTACAAATTTGAACTTAAAATGCTCATAAAAATTTATTTTGATTTGCTTATAAACATATTTTTATTGATAAAATTAGGTAAACTTATGAGGAATCTTGTATTACATTTTCATACCTTAGATATAAAAATAAAAATTTTTATGAATTTTAACTCAAAATAAATTGCACATTTTCGTCATTTTTACGTATTTTGTCAAAATTTGAACTTTGATTACCTATAAATAAAAATTGTGACTACGGATTTTTAATATTTTTCATCTGCCTTTGAAACTATATATATTAGAAGCCTACTATTAAATTTTCAAGATTTTTTACCCAACAAATAAAATTTTATTGACATTTATAGAAAAAAAAACTAAAAAATTGAAAACTGAAAATGTCCGTTAACAGCTCAAAATAAGTCAGAATATTTTGAAAATGCTATGGTGTGCAGAAAATGCATATATAAACATTCGGTCAAAATTTTATGTCTCTACGGTAATTTCTTTTAGAGTTATACCAAAAACCAAAATCGATTTTGTCGAAAATTGGTTTTCCGTAAAAATTCCCGTTTTTCCTATAATTTTTCATTTGTTTTCCAGGCGCTCATGAAAACTACTGGGAAATTTTGACTTTTGACCCCCCAAAGTACCAACTAGATTCACTTTCCTATCAGAAAAGGTACTATTGAAGAAAATCGAAGCATTTTTTCTGTCCTAAATGTGTATTGGTGACAATAAAAATAAAAAATAAAAAATAAAAATAAAAATAAAATAAAATAAAAAATAAAAAAATAAAACACATCAGAAATTATTACATTCATCGCTTCGTTTTATCTAAAAATAAAAAAAATAAAAAACTAAAAAAAAAAACACACATCATTGTAAACTAATACATTCATCGCTCCGTTTTAGAATCTAAATGTTATAATATAGGTACTCACTGGTGATACGTTCTGCCGGGGTTGCCGCATCTATATTTCCAATTCTATAGAGTATAAAACATATAGCTAACATAATAATATGTTTGGCCATGTCTGTAAGAACCAATAATAGGTAAATAGATTATAATGGCAGCGTTGAATAAGATAAAGTAAGAATGGCATTAAAAGTTGTACAACAACGATATTTATAAGGTTATTCTGCAAATACGATACAAAATATGTGTATCTAGTTTGCTAGTAAAACATTTTGGGAAAATAAGGTTTTATTGTTTACATAATATGCACAGAAGGTACCACAGTAGTGTAAAACTCGACTCCCCGCAGCTGAAAACTATATTATGTAGACGTTATTAGATATTTTCAAGTGTCCAAACAAAAGAAAAATAAATAAAACCAGTTTTCAACAGAATCGATTTTGTATACTGGTGTGACTATAAAAAATCACCGTATACATGCAATTTTAACCAATTTATTAGATTTTCATTTTTCATAATGAATTACAATTTTAAAATTATTTTGACTCTTCTAGACATTTTGAAACTTCTTAGTTTTTTTTATGATTGACGATAACAAATTTACGCTAGGTTTTTAGTGAAAATTTAAAATAAAGTTAAACATAACTCCACAGTAATTTTTGGTACACAACATACTTACACGGCAACCTTTTTTTTTGAAGAAAGATTTAAACAATTAGGAAATAATTGATTTAACATTTACAACTTTTTTTAATTACATATGTTATTTAGAATCTTATATTATATTCAATACACCTTACAGTTAACAGTTTTCAAAATATTTTGAAGCATAAGCAAATTTTGAAATTTATAAGTAATTTATAATTACTGATAAAAAAAAACTTCGGTCGGTGGAAAAACTTGATAACCAAATACAAAGTTTTTCATAATTTGTCATTGTGGAAATAAAAAAAAAAATTTTATTTAACTCTAAAATATTTTTTGCTATAATAACAAGTTATGGTCTTTTTAAACCTTATATATGTTATAAATATAATATATTGTATTGTTATTTAGTTAGTTTTTAATTCGGGTTTCATATTTAATTTTGCAAAATTTAAAGCTATACAATAATATATGAGTACTTAAGTTGACCATAATGAAAATACTTCAAATTATTGTACAGCACTAAAAAAGCTTAGCAAATATGTTAGTCGTTGATGCTAAGTAGTTAGATTATATTCTTGTTCTGTTAAAATTCACGAGTGAACAAAATTATATTGTAATTCAAATTTCATAAACATTACATTTTTAAAGTTGAGAGATTAAAATTAAAAAATATTTGAAATAACCTTCCGATATTACTATAATTTTTGTTATACAAAACAATTTTTTAAAAATTTACCGATCAATTTCAAGCTATTGTCAATTTATAATGCAAACCTCTTCTGAAAAAGCAATTTTTTTGGGAAAATAAAGTTGACCTATTTCATAGGCAACGTATAATAACGATTAGACATCTGTTTCGAATGCTTACAGCTTAACAAACATATGTGATTCGTTGTTGCTGGTTAGATTATTTTTTGTACTGTTAAATTTAAACATGAAAAAAAAATTAAATTTCAATTCAGTTATTATCACATATTACATTTTTAAACATTAGAATTTAAAGTTCAAAAATATTTTTCGTAGGAATTTGAAATTTGAAATTTCCTTTCTCACTGTATTTGTCATACACGATGATTTATTCAGATCAGTCTTAAGCTATTGTCTATTTAGAACGCGATCTTATTCGGTTTGACGGTATTGACTAAAAAGTTAATAAGCAATAAAGATATAATCAAATTACTAAATTTAAATAATATTTACAACATAATAATAAATTCAATATTTTTGAAAACGTTTAAAACAACATATCGCAATAGGTACTTATCACAAAATAAATGACTTATACCCTTATAAAATGTATAGTATGAAATACATCGTCGGCTGATGGACTGTTTTCCATCAGTATAGTATTATTAGTATACATTGGTATTTCATATACAACACCTCGACAATGATATATATCGTAAACTGTATTCAAAATGTTGTATGTTATTTGTATGTAATTGTTTGACAGTTTTTAGGATTTGTTCAAAAACAGGAATTGAGCAATATCAAAATTACGGAAGGGGCCGACCAAATATGTCTCCAGCTCACCCCTTCTAAAATACATAATTAAGTATTTACATTTTTTTACATAATATTCACATTTATAATTTAAATAATTTGTTATGAATGCACTCGTACGGGCTGGCATTCGTGTAAAAGGGTACAAGTCAAATTTAACAACTTTTCACGGCACGAAAAAAACTGATAAATTCTGGTTTTTTTGCAAAAATGATAATGGATGTATTTTTAATAAATTAAACTATTTTTATTATAATTTAAATTTGTATAGTTTTAATGAAAGAACTAATTTATTAATTATAGATGACTTATTTCCTATTGCACTGAATAAATTGAAATATAGTTATGCCCTTTAATTTATTTTTACCATAATATGTTGAGGCCGAATGCAAATGTAATTAAGCCGTTAAAACACCGACACACATATACACACTAGCGCATATCATAATATCTGTTCCCGATTTATGTATATTTATATTTTTTTTTTGTTTCGTTATAATTGTGTATAACTTTTTTTATGATACACGACACTGTTTACTAAAATAATTTAAATAATATATTATTAACAGTTTTTTAGCAAAGCTAGAAAAAAAATGTTGAGATAGAAAATTAAACGGACCTCCCCCCAACCATGCCTTTAATTACTCAAAGATTAATAACTATAATAGGTAAGTGTGTAAGTATTACTCCAATAGGTAATAATTGAATATGTAAGTGATAATAAATTAAATTTTCTCATAAATATTTAAAAGAATAAAATACTTTGTCGGTTAAGGGACAGTTTCCAATCGGTATCGTTTTGCATGAACATATATATCGTTGATATCAATTTTAACACTCCTACGAGAGTAGACACTCGTTATCTTATGCAGAGCAGTGCGTACCAACTTGTCTACATTGTATTGTTTTGTTTTTACCAATTAATTAGACAATCATTGAATATTTTTAATTTTTACCTCACAAAAGTTCTAGCTGGATTCACATACATACTAGTAAATATGCTGAACTAGAAAACCAAACCATTTCAGCTACTTAACGTGTATTATGCAGTCAAGAAAAATAAAAAACAACACATCGATGTAAAATAAATGCATTCATTGCTTTGCTCAGAATTTAAAATGTTCACAGAGCTGGCTTTTCACAGGCCTGTTAATTTTACAATACATTGAAAAGTGTTTTGTAATTTGTACTTTGTTGTCGTTACATTCAAGAACAAAAAACATTTAAATTCGGAAAAATTCTATGCGAATCTTACTTATAAAAAATAAAGATGATTCAGGTACCCGGCCGTTATACTTGGTGGCCAAGTACTTGATATCATATTTAAGACTCGGTCCTTAACCGATACGTACCTGTGGTAATACTAAATTTTCACCCGACCCTTACTTGGTACCCTGTTAATACCCACATTTTTACCAGGCTATGAAATAGACTTCAGACTCAGAATGCTGAGCAGGTTAAGTTCATTTAAATACATAAATGATATATTACGCATATTATGATTTCATAACTATTATTTATTAAATCTTAAGTTTAAAGACTTAATTATTAATAATTTCTCAATCAGTAATCGTGGATACCAATTTCATATTTGCATTTCTACTCAACCAAAAATCGACACATGGCTAGTATTAAAATATCTACTAGGCCGATATTCGATACCTAGTTAGCATTAAAAATATAAATCGTAGAGTATTCAGTACCCGGATCGTACTAAATATTTTACTCGACCAGAACTTATCTACCCAAAACATATCTAATACAAATATCTATGTGGTTAATATAAATTTCAATTCGATAAATTTTAAACATTTTCAGCTGGTATATATAGTTACAAAAGTGAACGATCTTTCGTGTAGACCTTAAAAAAAATAACAGATTATTGAGATAATTGTGTTGCTATAAGAACAATAAGTTGTACATTAGGTACAATAAATGAAAAACTTTTATTTTGTTTGATTAAAAACAAATACTTATAAGCTATAAATTTATATAGATACTTGACATTTGTACCAAATATAGTTTGTATGGGCAGTTTGAATTTGAGCTAATTATAAACATTTTCAATTTACAATTTTACCAAAAGTAATTTTTATAAATTTTTATTCGCTGTTTCAAAAACTTGAAAATTATATTATACATGGTTACTCATACGCTGTTATAATAGTAGTTGAAAAATCAAAATTACAATTGCACGATTTTAATAGGAATATGTTTTTTGGCTGGATACAGTATATTTTGTTTCTGACTGATTTTACGTGAGATTTTCGTTTTCATATGGTTACTTATTAACAAAAACATATTTATGGTTCATACGTTTTTCTTAAGGAAAAGTATCTTGTAGCGTGCTACGGTTTTTTTTATAAGCATTAAAATATTGACGAAATTTGTTATTCAAACGAAGAGTATAAATTTTAGTTTATCGGGTGTAATTTAAAAATATTTTTCGTGGTTATTAACTCAAAACTATTTATGTAGGTATATTATTATATTTTATATACTCAACGACATTTTAAAATGTAATTTGTTTGGCAACAATGAAGTCGACCTACTTTAATGGACCACGTATTATAACGATATTACCTATATCTGTTTTAAACGCATATAGCTTCTGCCACATGTTTTAAGTTGCAGAGTAAACAAAATATTTATAATATGCACAATGCCTACTTCGTTTTCTGTAATGAAAAAACTAAAAACTATTGTAAAGCACTGAAACAGCTACTGAAACATGTGCATCGTTACATAAGTTACGTATTTTTTTTTTGTACTGTTATATTCATGCGTGAACAATATTATATTGTAATTACAATTTTACCGATATTCAATTTTAAGCTTAGAATTGGTAATTCAAAAATATTTTGATGGGAACTTGAAATTAGAAATTAACTATTTATTATTATTATTATTATCGTATTGTAAGCATTACAAACTAGATACAGATAAAGATATATAAATAATTCACGAAACGGTAAAACAATATTAAACATAAAAAAATTAAGGCTATGGGTAACTTTTCCATGTTGTCAATTATTTGATAGTTGTCTAAAGTTAGATGTCAAGTGTCCTTATCCATTTGACCGCGTTGTCAGTTGCATAGTGGAGTTCTTCCACTGTCCCGTTAAAATTACGGAGTGGGCAATCACTTATAATATGGGAGATGGACTGTAATGGGTAGTCGCAGTCACAGCCTGGACTATCTCTCATTTTCCATTTATGTAGCATCTCTCTGGACCGATCATGTCCTGTACGTAGGCGATTAAGTGTTACCACTGTTGTCATTAATTGTTGAGAAAATCATTGGGCATCTTTAGTTTTGACTTATAAACCATTTTTCTAACTACTTATCGTGTGTCCAATCACGAAAATAAAATAAAAACAAAAACATTTTGTGACATCAATGTATTAATCACTCCAATCAGAACCTAACCTATGGTATACCCAATTAATTTTCAATAGATTGTAGAGTGTCTTGTGGTTTTCGTCAAATTCAAGAAAAAAAATTTTTATTTAGATAAATTCTATGTGAATTGTATTAATGCAAATATAAAAATAAATGTATATTATCTATATTCTATATTGTTGTCAGAGTCATTTTATTTATTGGTGTTGATTATTTTGACAACCTATTATACATGCTAAAATACTTTCTAGGAATATTTAATATCAATGTCTAATAATACAATATTCGTGTTGTAAAAATTGAATTTGATAAATTTTATAAATTTAAGCTACATAAGTGGGTGATATAATGAAAAAGAAGAACTGCGAATTATTGTAAAACACTATAAAGTGCTAAACAAACATGCGAGTCGTAACTGTTAATAGGAATATATTTTTTTAGTGTGGCAGTCGGTGGGAAACAAAATAATATAATCAGACATTTCAATTAAATTTTCAAATGTTCAATGTTTAGATCATATAATATTGAAAACTAAAAAATATATTTTATGTAAGAATTTTAAATTTAAAGAATATCATTATAGTTGTTATATATAATGATTTTTTAAAATATTGACGTTAGTGTTAACCTATCGTCTTTTTATACCACGAACCATTTCAAATGGATGGTCATTATCAAAAGTTAATAACTATAATCAAATTTCTCAATATTACTATAGTTATAAAAATACGAAAATTATTGGACATTTTTAATGTTGGCCTCTCAAAAGTACTAGTTAAATTAACTTCCCCATCAGAAATTATGCTGAGCTTGAAAACCGAACTATTTCTCTTGCTACTTACCTGTTATAACATTATGTGGTGCTTTTAAATTTAAATTTGATACATTTTACAAATTTTCAGCTGGTATATATATGGTTCTAAAGTGGACGAGCTTTAATGTAGACGTAAAAAAATAAAATATATGATTGAGATTATTACGTTGCTGTAAGATAAATACATTTTATACTACAAATAATAAAAAATTAATTTTGTTGTAAATAAAAAAGCCAATACTTATAGATACTTGACATTTGTACCATATATACATTGTATGGGTAGTTTAGTTTAGAGCTAATTATAAAAAATTTAAATTTAAAATTTTACTAAAAAGTTTTCCTTAAATTTTTTTGTTCGTTGTTACGAAAAGCTTGAAAGTGACATACAATAAGGTCTTCATACATTGAGGCAATAGTAGTTAAAAAATTCAAAACGATTTTCAAGCACGATTTTAACAGAATTCACTCATATATTCTACTAACCTAACCATCGTTTTATTTATCGGTGTTGATTATTTTGACAACTCAGTATACACGTGCTAAAATACTTTCTAGGAATATTTAATTTCGATCTGTTATAAAATGATATTGTGGTTTATTTAGAGATTGTTCGTATTGGTATAGGGTCGTTTAGTAATTCGTTTTGTAACAATTTAATTTGATCCATTTTATAAATTTTCAGCCACATGTACTGTCAGACGTTAAAAAAAGTATAGATTATTGATACTATAACAAGTAGAAACAATAAAGTTTATTTTAAAATAAAATGACAAAAGAAAACCTGCGAATTACTGAAGCTATAAACAGCTAAACAAACATGCGAGTCGTTAATGTTGGTTAGTTTATATTTTTGTCATGTTAAAGTTCACACGTGAATAAAATTATATTGTAATTTGTATTTTATCGAATAGGTTGCAAACGAAATTATATAATTAATTATGTAATTCAAATTTTCCAATATTAAATTTGTATAGCTTAGAATATTGAAAATTCAAAAATTTTTATTGTAGAAATTAAAATCAGAAATTTCCTATATTACTTTAATCTATATATAAAAACAAGTGTACATTTTGAATAAATGTTATAACTCAAGATCCACCTTACCGATAAAAATTTCAGGGAATATTAAGATTGATATGTAAATGGTTTCTGTGAAATTTGTACGCTGTGCAATAAATGGTTCCGGAGTTATTGTCTCTTAAGTGCACACCTGGCGACAAGGCCAAAAACAACAATAAAATGTGTGAAAAATGAAAAAACGTCTAAAAACGATTTAAATATTATTGAGTGTTCAATAATTACTAGGTAAGGAAACCAAAAAATAAATAAATAATAAAAGAAAAAAAAAGAGGGGTTCTTGAATGGTTTAGAATCACAATTGGACCAGGTAGGCCCAACCTGGGTATGTGTTCAAACAGGGATTTTGTGTTTTATGATTGAGACTTTTGTTTTTAAATCGTGGCTATTGGTTATAAGGTAAATACTAAGTAGAAATTAGTATTTATTACTTTATTGGTTGTCAAAGGTTAAACGGGTACATCAGGTACAAGCATGCATGAAATCGAATTTTTACACATAATATAACCGCTC
Source organism: Nasonovia ribisnigri (assembly GCA_027563435.1). Classification (NCBI taxonomy): domain Eukaryota; kingdom Metazoa; phylum Arthropoda; class Insecta; order Hemiptera; family Aphididae; genus Nasonovia; species Nasonovia ribisnigri. The sequence goes on along the minus strand of JANEHU010003135.1, from coordinate 22,203 downwards.
ATTGGCGTTGTCCGCGATCCAACGTAGTCGGATTGTCTACCAGAGTGGCTGAGTTGCACTTACTGCACCGAGTTACACACAAAAAGAGTTGAATAATCACATTTTTTTTAAGAGTTGTCATATTTTAAGGGAACAAATAATTTAAAAAAAAAAAGAAATAACGTAAATAATAAACATCTGATTTAAGAATTTCATTTATAGTCAATAGGAGGTGTCACTACTGGGTGGCTTCTTCCAACAACTCATTCACGCCTTTTTGTAAATTAGCCCATATCCTTATTGTGTCTCTGTGTACAGATGGTATATTTCTTTTAAAAAATAAAAAAATAAAAAAAAAAAGAATTTCATTTAGAGAAAGCAATAACACACGAGCGAAGCCAGGTTATTCAGTTAGTTGTTATACAAAAATTAATCAAAAAATAATTATAAGTTAAAAAACACAAATAGTACTTACAATAAATATTTTATTACATTTTTAAAGCTATGGGACGAAAAATTAAAAACTGGCTTTGACTGAGTATTTTCGTGTGGAGTATGGGTATTTATAAAAACATGAGTATAATAATTATTACATATATGTATAATGCTTAAAAATTATTAATTATAAAATATAAAAATGTATATCAAGTGAATAATAAAACTAGATATAAAATTTATTATATACCATATGAATACTTCAAAAGAACGTCAAAAATTAAATGAAAGTTAAAAATCACAAATAGTATAATATTTATTATCCACGACAATTTTTAGAATTTCTTCGAAACCAGGAATCGGGCAATATCTAAATTATGGAGAGTGCCCAAAAAAATATATCAAACCCCGCCCCCCTTCCCCATAAAGTAAATATTAATGAATTCATATATTTTTTTACATAATATTCGCATATATATTTTATTATATATTTTATACAAAAATTAATCAAAAATTAATTATAAGTTAAAAAACACAAATACTACCTTTAAAAAATCAAACAACCAAAACCCAAATAACCGGAATTATTCTATTTTAAAAACACTTAAATCAACCAAAATCCGAATAAAACATTCTGAATAACCCGAAACCCGAATAAATTTTTATTTTACATTATTCACACTTTAATTTATAATTTTGTTTGTATTTTATGCGGTTAGTTCGTTATTATAGTTAATAATTTGCTTAATAACGACAATATTAAAACTGGACTAACAATTATAATTTTAAAAATATATCAAAAAAAAAAAATAACTAAAAAAACTTATGTTTTTTCTGAACTATTGAACACTCGTATTAATAAATATTAACCCAAATAATAACTGTTGTTTACACCCTTACTTATGGGTTACGTACATGGATTTTATATTAAGTTGTACAAGTTTGTTTTTTTAATAAGTCTATTATTTTTGGTGCTCGATTTTGTGTTCCTGATGCAGTGTCAAGTATCAGATCTATTCTGATATAGTTTGTCGATTTCACTCGTATATCTTGAGGAATTCGGTTGATGGTTATAATTTTTCAAAGTCAGTGTAACACACCATGCTTCATATATTATATTGTTTGAAACCACGTGAATATACAGTTAAATTCATATTTTGTTCAAATATAAGTACATACTTATTACTATATAATACTACCACAGTACAACTACTGTAGTATGTAATGCAGCATTGCGTTATCGAATTTTAAACCTTTTTTTTAACTATAACTACTATTTACTACTGAGTACTAGGTTTAAGGTATACCCACAAGTAAAATTCAATCGATATCATTAAACATCAAATTTACAAAATTGTATAAATAGGTAGTTAAAAAAATATGTATTGTGGAAACAAAACCTGAAAACCTATAGGTACCTTTATGTATAACGAACGATAGACGTAATAGTGTATAAGCTTCAGTGAACTATTGTTTGGATAGGTGTAATAATTTGTTATTGCTTTATGAATTTTATAATTCTTCTGTTTTTGCATATCACTAACGTAGTAAGCCGTATGTCGTATGCCGTACGGTTTATATAATATATAGAATAATCGCAAAGCAGTATCTATAGCAATAATAGTTTTCAATTATTTGAATTTCTTAAAAATACTTGCTTAAGCCTTGACATTTTCACAGTAGCTTCATACCACCATGCATGTGTGCACTAAGATATCTTAGATATCAATATATCATCCTATAAAATTCGTTTTTTAAAGCGGTGCTTTCACAAGTATTTTTATGTTCAAGATTCGAAATGCAAATCATTAAGTGCCGAACATCTACACCAAATATTAAATAAACGAATTGAACAAAGTTTAAATCATATAAAGCACTTTTAACAGGGAACGAAGTACATGTGGCTTCAGTTAGTATAAGAAATAAAATATCGTCTAATATTTTAAACAACATTTTAATCCAACATAACATTATTTATCCTGTTAATAAATATATATAAATAAATGTTTGTCAATCCTTTATGCATTCCTAAACGGCGTAAACGTTTCGATGACATTCTTTTTCATTTTTTTGAGTGGTTACGTGTTAAATAATGGACCATCAGGAATTTTATTATTATGAAAATAATCTATACAATTGTTTTGATAATAATAACTTATGTACAACATGATATTATAATATACTTTGATGTCACTCTTTAGAATTGTAAATATTAGAATATTAATTAGAATACATAAATTCCAAACTATAATTTTGCTAATTTTCAGTTCAACTGCACTTTATTTAATACCGGACGTCTGTACAGGACCATTGATCTGCAGCTGTTTTACAAGATAAAAACAATTAACCCGACAGATATTAAAAACACAAACTGTTTTTCGTACAACGAAAATTTTGAAATCCTCCGATTTTGAAATGGCACAATATTAAGGGCTCATTTTCTTACAGCGTCCTAAACTACTAGAGATTAAAGTATTATTGAATACTAGACATTACAAAGATATACATATGATTGATTTTTTGTTTAGTTATAATTTATTTAGAAATAAATATTTATTACGGGGTATATACTATTATGTTTTTAGACCACTGTTTTAATCGATGCAGATTCAGTTTCGTAAATAATTTAATTCAGTCCATGTTTTTGTGAAATCGTTTTGATTGTGCTCTCAGAAGAAGCTGAATAAAAGGAACACATTTCGGTGCAATAAACGAGTAGATATGTTCGTTTATTAGATACAATAATATTATCAGTAAAACGGATCCTCCTGTTTTTACATTTCAGTGCAACAATCTGGAATGTAGAGTTTGAATCCTAAAATTTTATTCTGATTCATTTTTTTAACGATTTATACCGATTCTGAAATGAAGTTGAACTGAAAATGATCTTGTTGGTTGAACTGCATATTAATTGATAGTAAATTATTAACAATTTATTAATTTATCATTATCTTACGACAATAATTTTACTATTTAATTGATTAAGGGATCATTTGTGATACTGATAATGCTGCATTCTTATTATATAATGATTGAATTTATCTAGGAGGGTGTAAGGTCAAGGTAAAATGAAATAACACGTTGAAAATAAAAAAGGAAAATTATTGGAAAGTATCTATAAATACTATTCAAAAGTATCTTTTACAAGACTGCACACAGCTTATGCTGCACTGGTTGAAGAGTGAAATTGCCCAATTTGAATCAACCACCGGAGCCATTGTATTCGTTTCTTGATGGAAATACAATCCAATAAATATATATTTCCTGGTAAAACACAAAAATATAACGGATGCTTTCAGATGACGTTATTTGAAGCCAGTTGTTGATCAACCTGGCTACAATCCAAGTTATAAGGTCATTGCTTTCCATTATAATAATAATAATAACTAAGGAATGGATTTTAATTTAAATTAAAAAATAAATAATTATTTTTTATCATTCTTTAAAATATATAATACATCTTTATATGCATAAAAATATGTATCTATCTGGTTGTTTGTCCTTTATGCATTCCAATATAAAGGACCGATTGCAACGAAATTTGTTACAGATATAGATTAGACTTTTGGAAGAAGTCAGGCTAATTTAAAAAGGATAAATTCCAACCCGGGGAGATATTCAAACAGGGATTATGAGATTTACGATGGAAAGTGTTGTTTGGAAATGGTTGCTATACTTAATATTCATAATTAAAGCTAAAAGCTTCCTGGTGCTTCTGTGTATTTTAGTGCAGTATATCTGAAGTTTGAACCACGGTATCGGTGGACCAATTGTTTGCATTGTTTTAACATTATTTTTTTTATTGTTTACTTTTCTTCTTTATCTATACATACGAAAGTTTGGTTTTTTTTTTATTCATTTTATTTTGTTTAGGTTAGGTTCGGTTAGGATTTTGAGTTAATTGATTGTATTCATCAGCAGTAGGTTTAATTAATTAAACACTACAAACTTGGTATAACTTTGATACTTTAGAGTTAAATTATACATGTCCGTACAAACAACACTTGGTCCACGATCTACCACAAGTATATTGCATACCTGATAATATACTGCTGCGAATCTCCAGGCCAATGACTAACAAGATTGCTATACATTAAACATAATATAGTTTATACTTAAAAACACTTTGCTTCCACAGTGCACCCAATAGGAGTTAAACAATAATAATATTTTTTCCGGGCAAAGTCATGTAATTTAGATAGTATAATATAATTATTATTATCATAAGTACATTAGATAATTATTTTATAATTAAGTTGTATATTAAAACTATTCATTGATAATTGAATGCCTCTTGTCAATTTTATTGAAATTATACAATATTCTGAGCGGACCGAATGTTTATCTAAAAATAAAAACAAAATAATAGTTTGCTTTAGTTTAATTTTTTTAATTATACATTAAATTCAGCATGTTAATTATTATAGTTATAATTTAAATTTTATTTGCGTGTACATAATGTAAAATGTACCTACTATATTAGTATGAGTTGTATGGATTATAACCAGGTTAACAATATTAGTACTTTTTTATCGGTTCAACAAATTACACAATTAATTTTAATATGTACTTAACATTTGAAATTTGAGATTTTTTCATTTTATTAAAACGTTTTTAGAAAAAATATGAAATTCTAGAACAGTTACATATATAACTATGTAAGAATATAAATAGTAATCAAATTGAACATAAGCTAAATTTTTATTAACTTGTTGGTTAATATCTAATATGTAGTTTATATTACTAATATAATATTTACCTACTTTGTAATACTATAGTTTATAATTAAACAATCGTATTAGGTACTGGATTAAGGTGTTCCATCTAAAACGAAAATACACAATTATTTCTTAGGACCTATGAATTTTGGGTATACCTAATGTATGAATGCCTTACTAGTACTTACCCAAAACTCTTCCTAAGGCGAGAAATGAACAATAGAATATTTCACTTCTATATATGACTTTGAAATAAAAAAAATAACATATAATTATAATTTGATTAAAATTTTTCATTTTTAGTTGAATAAATGCATACTGAAGAATAATAGTTTTAAAGAATATATTGTTATTTATATCCTAATAATAAATTATATTGTAAAGTGTGAGATTCATATATTTTTTTTTATTACTGATTTGAAAAATTACCTACTATTTTCAGACGGTGGATCATAATTATGAATAAACTGTTGCATGTCAACTGAAATTATATGAATTAGTTCCATGTAAGTGTTAATTGTTACACTACAAATGCTAATTATTTTATTTCCATAGATGCGTTATACACTAATAAATATACATGAATTATAAAAGCATTAAACATTTTATTTTATTTATATACTATTGACAAAAATAACTTACATGACATGTCGTTGTTTGTCCGAGTTTCTAATATAACGCATAATACAAAATATTATTATACACTAAGCTATTGGCTTATATTAACACATATTATAAACGGGTATGCATAATATTATAAAACAACATGAACGAATATGAAAAGCTAACGGTACTGTTAAGATTTTTATAATAATATGAAGAAGATGTTTTGAATATAGTATCATACTAATCACAATACTTAGGAAGAAAACGGCACAATAAATTTAACTAGATAGCATTGGTATAATTGAAGTGTAAAAAGATTTTTAAAACTGCTTGAAACCTACATCCTTTCTATGATTTTTAGTTAACGTGATCTTTATGTTATAAAGAAGTTATACAACCATAATACCATTTATAATATATTAATATACCTTTTTATAGGTAGTGAATTATTCCCTCTTCACTGAGTAGTATGTAGTAATTTGCATTGTAAAATTATACCGATCACTCTGCGTATTATCATTAACTACGCATATTCGATTATATGATTAATGTGTGTTTCTATTTAAATTAGGTGCCTATTTTAATACACTTGTTGTTTAATCATATACGATAAGCACAAAATACATTCAAAAATATTTAAATATAAAAATATATATACTACATAGTAATGTAAACTTACTGAGTGACAATATCTTTTGATCAAATGATGCTTCGCCTCCAAACGTATGAATAAAATTTAATGCTATAAAAATATAATTGTTTATACCATGCCGTTTATACATCATCTTTTTAAATTTCGATATAATCAACTCGACACATACTCGCATACTTATTACGTAACAAATGAGAACGTATAAACCATTTAAAAATATTTTGAGCATTAATTTAGCCTGATGTAATGATGTAGATCCCAAATTTACCCCTTCGAAATTAAATTATGGATAATTTCTGTACAAGCCTGCTATGGGTAGAGATCAGGAATTTACCTATGACAATTGTTGGTAAATTTGGTAAATTGGTAACATTTGTAAAAAAAATTGTATGTGTCATTTGTATTCAATTTCTAAAGAAATTGTACGTTCCCATTTTCTTCCTTTTTTAAAACCTTTTTATGTAGTGACAAGTTTTAGAATATATATTTGTCTCTTATTTTTACTATCCACCAACCTATATCTAACCTATCACTAACCGGCTATTGTATGACTATACATTAATATACGTTTTGGCAAAAACATTTTGGTTTAATTTTATTTAATATTTACGCTTATCCCCAACATTTACTGTTAGTTTATCTTCCTAGTAACCATTTCTCTGATGTATCACATATTGAAAACTGGTTAGCCTGTTGAAAAAAAATCTGTTGGCTCAGACGCTATTTCTACTGATTTCCTATTTTAGATCGAATCTTTTTTATCATTCCCAGTATGGCTTCTGTTTCTGAAATCACTTGATTCAAGAACCTATCCCGAAATACTTACACTTAGTTCCATAATGCAGTTATTTGAAGTAGGGGAAGTTTCCTATAACTATGATAAGAGACATAGGAAAATTATTTGAAACGTTAGTCCTAAGTCATATAAAAACTTCGGTAAATTGAGTCAGTAGATAAGCAACATAACTTCCACCAACATCGTTCAGTAAACACATGCAATGAAAAAAAAGTTTTTCGTCATAATTAATTCATATTATCTTATGATGATTTGAAGCTATTTTTAGAAATTTGATAATCCACGATTGTACCCTACTCCAAAATGACTTAAATGCATTATATGTTCGAGCTGTTAGTATGGGTTTGGGTCTAAATCTTTTTAAACGCTGTTCAATGACTTTTTACAGAAGTCGTACTCACTTGAAATTCAAATATATGCTTTACGTATCCTACCTTACTATTTACGAAAATGCTGTGAAAGATGTTTGAATTATCTATGACACTGATTTAAATTTCGTTGTAATATGGATGCATTGTGCTGCATAACTATAAAATCTCGTGGATTTCTCAAGGGGGGTTTCAACAAATTTAAGCTAATAGCCCCACTAAAAGCATTATATTATGCGGTCGTCAGATCTACATTAGAATTTCCTCTGATTATGTGGGATCCTCACATTGCGAGTGATATTAATCAGCATAAAAGGGTCCTACCAATGTTTTTGGATTTTACTGCATAATTACTAAAAACAGAAAATGATTATAAGTACAAAATAATATCTATTAGATATAGTTTACAGTCCTTAGCTGATAAGAGAGTAGCTCTTAAGAAGGTCTCTTATGCAAAAACATAAACATATGATTAGATCAATGGACTGTTCAGTGCTACTTTCTGAGGTCAACATTAAAATATCTTGTAATAATAATAATTATAATGACCAATACACTACATAGAATAATACGTATTTTTAACGATGATCTATTTTTTAACTATTAGTCATAATTTATAATTTCGTTTGTTTTGTCCTTCTATAAAGTACTGTTAAATATACTTTTGGATTTACAATTTGTACATTTCGTATTATATAAATTTTATGTTCTGTAGTTTACGCTGCAGCCCGTTTGAAAAATAAAATAACTACAGTATACATTTTAAAATACTTAAAAATAACATTATAAATAACTGACCATGTATACTTACTGAATCTAAACATTAGTATTTTAAGGTGTTCAAATGTATTAAAAAAAGCTATAAAAGAATAATTATATTAAATAGAAATATCAGTTTGTAAATGTTTTTACACTTCAATCTTATCCATTACACATGTTTGTGTACGTAATTACAACACATACAATATACATGTTACATCTCAAATACTAAAAAAGGGGGTCAAGTGGATGGCTGTAGGCTAATGTATAATGGATCGTATTAAATTTGAATTCAATGATATAATATCATTGTATACAAAAAACGATTCTGAGCAGAGACAGTATGTCAGACTAGGATATTTTAAATTATATTGATATTTTTAGTATACGGTAGCTGGTTAGTTGAATTAATATTATACATATTATTTAATTATTAACCTACAATATTATAATATTTACTTTTACTCGTTAATATTGATTTTAATATGTAATTTTATCCAAATTTGAACTTAAAATGTCTGTTAAAAATAACTGTGTTTATATATTTTTTAGATTTTTTGTGTACTATTTATTAGAATCTTTGTTTTAAATTTTCAATCTTTAGTTATAAAAACTGAACATTTTATAAATGTTTAATAACAATGATTGATAATTTTCGAGATTTTGATGAAATTTGTCAAAATTCAAAATTTAAATGCTTATAAAAAAAATGTGTGCCTATGTATTTTTAATATTTTTCACTTCTTATTGTAACAATATATCAGGAGCCTTGTATTAAATTTTCATTATTTTTGGTCAACAAAAAAAAAATGTCTTGGTATTTATATAAAAATAACAAAAAAAATTGAAAATTGAAATCGTCCGTAAAAAGCTCAAAACAGTCAAAATATATTCAAAATAAGATATTTTAATGCATCTACAGTTATTCGTCTTTGAATTGTAACAAAATAAGAAAATCACTACATGAGAAATCGAGTGAATATCTAATCTTGTACAATTTTGAACTTAAAATGCTCATAAAAATTTGTTTTGGCTTGCTTATAAACATTTTTATATTGATAAAATTAGGCAAACTTATGAGGAATCTTGGATTACATTTCAAACCTTGAATTTAAAAAGAGAAATTTTTATGAATTTCTAACTCAAAATAAATTTCATTTTTACGTATTTTGTCGAAATTTGAACTTTGATTCCCTATAAAAAAAAATGTGACTAGGAATTTTTAATATTTTTCATTTGCCTTTGAAACCATGTATTAGAAGCACACTATTTAATTTCCAAAATTTTTTACCCAACAAATAAAATTTTATTGTCATTTGTAAAAAAAAAAACTAAAAAAATTGGAAATTGAAAATGTCAATTTACAGCTCAAAATAATGTTTTGAAAATGCTATGGTGTGTTGAAAATGCTTATATAAACATTCAGTCAAAATTTCATGTATCTACGATCATTTCTTTAAGAGTTATACTAAAAACAAAAATCGATTTGTCGAAAATTGGTTTTCCGTAAAAATTCCCGTTTTTCCCTTAATTTTTCATTTGTTTTTCACGGCGCTTAGGAAAACTACTGGGAAATTTTAACTTTTGACCTCCCAAAGTACCATATTCACTTTCCTATCAGAAAAAGTACTATTGAAGAAAATCGAAGTATTTTTAGTGTCCTAAAAGGTGATGACAGACACAAAAATAAAAAAATTAATTAAAAAATAAAAAAAATAACAAACATCATTGTAAAATCAATACAATCATCGCTCCACTCAGAATCTAAAATGTATGGACATTACAAAAAGTATTTTGTGATATTTGCATTTTAAAGGGGTGGTAAAACAATGATCTTCAGATTCACGGTGGAAACTGGAACTCTTTTTATGTTTAAAAATGATTTCCGTTGGTTGCAGATATAGTAGTATTAATAATAAGTGGTATTACATTTTTAGAACTGAATGGAACGAAAAAAAGTATTGATTTTCAAATGATTTTTTCTTCTGTCTTTCAAAAACAATTTGAATAGTAAAAATGATTTTAGATGAATTGCAGTAACGATTTCGAAATTATTTTTTCGCTTAGTAATAGCCTTGAAAAATATTTTAAATTATTATCGATAAAAAATGTTTACTTTACATACTTTAACACTGAATGTATATTGCGTAAATAGTACGTGTAATAAAATATTCTAAGTACAACTGTTGATAGTTGAAAATATTTCTAAGTCCAGCTTAATCGTAAAGCTGAGTGACGTGAAGGTGCTCGGAGTAGCTTGGTCAGATCACGTCTGAAAACAGGCCGTTTTGGGATCCCTTATATTATATCCCATTGGTCTCCCCTAGTCACTGATACGAGCTTCCGTGTTCCCACGAATACCATCATACCAACTACCTTTCACTCTTAAAGTGCTTACTGTGATTACTATTGTTCATATCAAACATATTTAAAAAATATAAAAATAAATGATAATTTTTAAATTTTCGAAACGGGTTATGTGATGGCTCTACGAAGTTTGAATAGTTGATACATATTTGATTATATGATTAATGCGTATTGGTATTTGTACATATTACATTATTACTTATTGTAATATATTAAATCATCTATGCAGAAGTACATTATATATTAAAAAAAACATTTAAATAAAATACTAGAAAAAACTTTTAATGTATTAACTTACCTGGCACACCAACTATTTTACCATCTTCTGGGGTAAATGGCATATTTATTACTCCATCTAAAAAAAGATAATATATATTATGCATAAATCTCAGTTTGTGAATTTATTTTTTTGTTTTTCTGACATTAACAAGGCTTCCTAATGAGTTGATAGTCATTTTAAATAAATATTTAATTACGAATAACTCAATAACCACAAGCTGTTAAATTATAATCATTAGTTAGTGGCAACACAAAACTGTGAAAAACAATTGTCATTATTTTGGATAGTTGATTCATATAAGTAATACATAATTGAATACTGTTGTGTCGTGTAATTACCTTACATAATAATTAAGAACTCAATTTGTTATGAATATCAAAAAAGTGGACTGTATTTTACTGTATTACACCACACATCATAAAATAATAATAATTATAATAATATTATTATTAATAATAATAATAATTTACACTCCACAAGAAATTATGTACACCTAATAAAAAATTACAACCCAAAATGCCATTACGACAATAAGGCAAATATTGATATTGATATCACAATAAAAATAAAACAAATAATATTGAAATAATGATAATATTATCTTATCAATGTAGACCCGAGACAAATAAAATATTGTCACCGCTGGAATCGGCACCGAACAAATACAATATATTAATACTCCAACTAAAAATACACTTAATATAGGTACCTATTAAAAATATTATCATACACATCATGTCCAGGAGAATCAAATATAGATACCAAGAAATATTCACAAATTAATTATGAAATAGGAATTTAACAACGAATCAAATTTTGTACAGTTCAGCTTTTTATTCTAGACTGAAAAGTTCACATAAATATAGTGTAACATTGTTATAAAATATTCATCTTACAGAGATTGGTGTTCCATAGAACATAAAACATTTTCCTAAGGGTTCCATGGTCGTTAAAGTTTGGGAACCGAATAGCAACTAGATAGTTGTTATAATCGCTCTAAAAATACTTTAATATCTACCTGCCAACTACATCCTTACTCCTTCCAAGATTGTATTAGTACGTGTGATCATTGTATTACTATGAAATACAACAAGATTACAATTTATTGTATATCTCATCATGGTGGAGTATAGTTCACTCTTCCTTGTTGAAGAATTATATGTAAGTCTGTTTTCAAATAATCAAAATATTTAATAATATAACAATTCTAATAACTACTATTTGGTAGACTATAGGTATGAATTTGCATAGATACAACAACGGGATTGCTCTACATTCTATCAATAATACACATTTAATTGCATGATTTATGCAAATTTTTGTTTGTTTTACTTTTTGCAATATATTTAATAATCAACAAATAGTGGTTGAATTATAAAATATTTAAATATAACATTATACATAACTTATATACTTAATGTATACTTACAGAACCTGTTCCTTACGGTTGCAAAATTGTCAGTCGGTAAATGTTGATAGTCTATGAAATTATAAATTATATTACATAATACACAAGTGACAATATCACTTTGTTACTGTTTTTATATTTCATTTTAATCATCAACAAATGCTTTTATACGTAGTTAAAAATAATATGTATCATTATTTTATTACATTATTAATTTAGACTTATTCAATGAAGTAGGACACTCAGTTTTTCCTATTGGGAAAACATATATAGAAGTCAGAAAAGACACAAGTGGGTCGATAGTTTGATAAGTTACAAGATATTTATGTGTATGTTAAGTCACGATAAAGAGATATCTCATAGCTCATAGCTATTTCAATGCACTTCAGTCAGTTGGCCTACTGATGGGCGTACTTTACCGTCACGCTGCACTGACACAGCCAGTACAAAACAACATGACAGTAAATGTTTTTGGGCTTTCTGTGCTATATGATTAGCAACTCTGTGCCATACTTCACCAGTTAAATATTTTTGGCTTTTTCTAATAATTTGAATGAAAAGTTTGGAAACAAAAGATATAAAAATAAGTTTTTTTTTAATTAGTAAAAAAATAAACCTACCTGGGTCTCCTTCTATTAATCCCCATTTAAAAAAATCCTCTGTAAAAGTTTATTTAATAAATAACATCGAATATATATAATATTTATATCCATAAATATAACTTTTCTGTACCTTTCTACTATTACGATCTCCTACTTATCGACTGGACCGATGAAGATACAATTTTATATATGTCTTTAAACGGTTAAGTTTCACAATTGGGTCCAATAGGTCCAGCCCAAAGAGTTGCTCAAACGGAGATTCTGAGATTTATTGAATTTTTATTATCCATACACGATGGATTATATTTAAATAGTTAACACTAAGCATGTGCATAAAGGAGTTAAAAAGTTAAATTTAGGTTGATTTTAACTTTTTAAATTTTCATTTTCGTTAACTAATTTTTAACTTAACTGTTTTTTATTCATATAAACGTAATAAATAACTAGTTACTTTTTATTAAACCCAAAGGTAGTTTTAATTATATTAAACCATATTAATGGCTATTTATATATAACAAATTTTTTTTAAATGAATAAATTTAAGTTAATAAGTTAATTTTAAGTTTTAATATAATTTTTATCCTAAATAAACTAAAAAGAAAATTAAAATGACTATTAACTTTAAACATTTTAAAATGTTTTCTATCGACATAACTTAACTCAGTTAAAAATTATCATTAACTTGCCCATGACTTGATTTGGCTTGCATATGACTGATTTTAATAGGCCAAGGAGAATTAATAATCAGTAGAAGTTCATAATATTTTCTCTATTTATGTATATAAACAGTTCCCATTGGTAACTCGTGCAGTGAGGGGAAATAAATGCGTGTATCAAATCGTTACGTTTATGATTTGTAATAGACATTTTTTCTTAAAACAAATATATTCGCAGCTTATATAGATACTTAAAAATTATTTAACCGAACATTTTAAATGTTTTTGGATATATGTATCTGGAATGTTTAGAGATTAGGTAGTGTAAAACACGTTTGATGCATACGAAGCGCTATAACCAATTCATCATAGGGCAATTATCCAATGCCTATTTTTAATGAATTAATGCACAAAGCGGTGTACGCTGATACGGCCGTTCCCCCAAAGTCGTTCTAAAAGGAATTCCTAACGACATTCTGCTTGATAAAATCAAAGAGGAACTGGAAACCCTCGGTTTTTCTGTCGAATTCGTCCGCCGTTTCGGCACCCCAGAAAAACCCATGCCTATATTTCTTGTACACATCGCTGCCAACCCCAATGACAAAGACATATTTGTACTCTTTAATCTCTTCTACTTGCAAATCTCCATCGAACCCCTTAAATCATCCAGCTCGGCCCAATGCTTATCGTGCCAACGCTTTGAACAAGGTTCCTGTAACTTAAGTCATCCGCCGAGGTGTGTAAAATGCGCCGGAAACCACATGGCCAACGACTGCCCCAAAACTGGCGACCAAACCCCAACTTGCTGCAACTGTGGAGGATCACATACAGCAAATTTCCGTGGCTGCCCTTAATTCCTTGCTCAAAAACAGCACGAGCCAGAAAATGCTACCCAAAAACCACCAACCCAAAACCCGAAAACCAATTCAAACTTCTCCACCACCACCTCCCTCTTTACCAACCTCAACATTCTCTTATGCCAATGGAACCTCCGGATCAGCACGTTAATTTATCATCACAACATTAAGTGACCTTTATATAACTTAAAATAACAAGGTTAAACACTTAAACTATTCCATACTACAAATGCGTTATTAGTTACAAATATTTACCTTCATATTTATTAAAATTTAAAATATTAATACTTGAACCAAGAAAAGTGCTAATCTCATTATAACTTTTATTTTATTAAAATTGAAATACTAGAATATTGCATCAAATAACTGCTGACTACCTACTTAAGATATAAGAATAACATATATCATTAATTTTTTTTTTAAGTGAATATTTGGGTACTTGTCATTTGTTATTTAGTTGATGTACATTGAATAATTATTAATCAGTTCCAATTCTGAAAATAACTATAGATCTATATACAATAACTAACTGTATTCGTATATTAAAAGAAAGTAAATATTTGGAGATATCATGTGTTAGTAAGACGGATAAATTACATGTGAGTACGATGTTCTCTTTAGTAAAAGCTAATCAATTATCATAATATTGAACTATTTAAACGTTATACAATAATTTATTTTCATATTTTTCAAAAATCAAAGTTACTTAAAAACTTTCATAATAAATACAGTTGACATATGACCACGCTGAGCGAAATTAAATGCATTTATAGAAGCTTTATACGGTGTATAGTGTATACTGTACATAAAAATAAAATTACTTACCATAGCACTTCACATATTTATAAAACTCTAAAAAAATTAATAGTTAGTAAAAAATGTGTTACGTATATTACTAACAAGACGATGGCAAAATAGATAACAGCTAAGGAAAAGTCACAACCGCTGACAAACGTACATTTGTAATGTGTTTTTAACATAACAGTTATTTTATTATTTCCATAATTTTGAATAAGCCTATAATTACTCGTTTTAAAGTTAAAATATGAATATATAGTCATTTGTGTAAACATAACATTATTTCTGTTCAGATGATTAAAGGTCAATTAAAATTAAAAATATTGTAAGACAATGTGCTTCCTGTGTGGTTATGGCATACTCTTAATAATTAATAGGACATTAGATATTATTATAAGTGTGAAAATATTAAAATACTATGTAATACTGTATATACTAGGAACTTTATAAATAACATATTAAAAGAAATTGAACACTATTTGTCTACTAATGACTAATGACCATAACTCATGGCTATTAGCTGCAAATTTACATCAACATAGAAAATTATGTAATCAATGCATAGAAAAAAAAATTAAGCGTTATATTTGGCATGTTTAAAGATTTTGAAATTATTCTCAGTTTTTATTTATATTTAAATCGAAAAAAGGACCATAAGTGCTCGAGTACCGCAGAGTTAGAAATATAATATAATATGTATTTTTTTCTTTTTCATTATAATAACACTAATTTTATGAATTTAACAATTGTAATTATCTATTGAAATATTCTCCTTAAATATAACAAACGATTTATCAGAATATGTAATAAAAAAAAATGTTATAATATAGGTACTCACTGATCTTACGTTGTGCCGGCGTTGCCGCATCTATATTTCCAATACTATAGAGTATAAAACATATAGCTAACATAATAATATGTTTGGCCATGTCTGTAAGAACCAATAATAGGTAAATAGATTATAATGGCAGCGTTGAATAAGATAAAGTAAGAATGGCATTAAAAGTTGTACAACAACGATATTTATAAGGTTATTCTGCAAATACGATACAAAATATGTGTATCTAGTTTGCTAGTAAAACATTTTGGGAAAATAAGGTTTTATTGTTTACATAATATGCACAGAAGGTACCACAGTAGTGTAAAACTCGACTCCCCGCAGCTGAAAACTATATTATGTAGACGTTATTAGATATTTTCAAGTGTCCAAACAAAAGAAAAATAAATAAAACCAGTTTTCAACAGAATCGATTTTGTATACTGGTGTGACTATAAAAAATCACCGTATACATGCAATTTTAACCAATTTATTAGATTTTCATTTTTCATAATGAATTACAATTTTAAAATTATTTTGACTCTTCTAGACATTTTGAAACTTCTTAGTTTTTTTTATGATTGACGATAACAAATTTACGCTAGGTTTTTAGTGAAAATTTAAAATAAAGTTAAACATAACTCCACAGTAATTTTTGGTACACAACATACTTACACGGCAACCTTTTTTTTTGAAGAAAGATTTAAACAATTAGGAAATAATTGATTTAACATTTACAACTTTTTTTAATTACATATGTTATTTAGAATCTTATATTATATTCAATACACCTTACAGTTAACAGTTTTCAAAATATTTTGAAGCATAAGCAAATTTTGAAATTTATAAGTAATTTATAATTACTGATAAAAAAAAACTTCGGTCGGTGGAATAACTTGATAACCAACTACAAAGTTTTTCATAAGTTGTCATTGTGGAAATAAAAAAAAAAATTTTATTTAACTCTAAAATATTTTTTGCTATAATAACAAGTTATGGTCTTTTTAAACCTTATATATGTTATAAATATAATATATTGTATTGTTATTTAGTTAGTTTTTAATTCGGGTTTCATATTTAATTTTGCAAAATTTAAAGCTATACAATAATATATGAGTACTTAAGTTGACCATAATGAAAATACTTCAAATTATTGTACAGCACTAAAAAAGCTTAGCAAATATGTTAGTCGTTGATGCTAAGTAGTTAGATTTTATTCTTGTTCTGTTAAAATTCACGAGTGAACAAAATTATATTGTAATTCAAATTTCATAAACATTACATTTTTATGAGAGATTGAAATTAAAAAATATTTGAAATAACCTTCCGATATTACTATAATTTTTGTTATACAAAACAATTTTTTAAAAATTTACCGATCAATTTCAAGCTATTGTCAATTTATAATGCAAACCTCTTCTGAAAAAGCAATTTTTTTGGGAAAATAAAGTTGACCTATTTCATAGGCAACGTATAATAACGATTAGACATCTGTTTCGAATGCTTACAGCTTAACAAACATATGTGATTCGTTGTTGCTGGTTAGATTATTTTTTGTACTGTTAAATTTAAACATGAAAAAAAAATTAAATTTCAATTCAGTTATTATCACATATTACATTTTTAAACATTAGAATTTAAAGTTCAAAAATATTTTTCGTAGGAATTTGAAATTTGAAATTTCCTTTCTCACTGTATTTGTCATACACGATGATTTATTCAGATCAGTCTTAAGCTATTGTCTATTTAGAACGCGATCTTATTCGGTTTGACGGTATTGACTAAAAAGTTAATAAGCAATAAAGATATAATCAAATTACTAAATTTAAATAATATTTACAACATAATAATAAATTCAATATTTTTGAAAACGTTTAAAACAACATATCGCAATAGGTACTTATCACAAAATAAATGACTTATACCCTTATAAAATGTATAGTATAAAATACATCGTCGGCTGATGGACTGTTTTCCATCAGTATGGTATTACTAGTATACATTGGTATTTCATATACAACACCTCGACAATGATATATATCGTAAACTGTATTCAAAATGTTGTATGTTATTTGTATGTAATTGTTTGACAGTTTTTAGGATTTGTTCAAAAACAGGAATTGAGCAATATCAAAATTACGGAAGGGGCCGACCAAATATGTCTCCAGTTCGCCCCTTCTAAAATACATAATTAAGTATTTACATTTTTTTACATAATATTCACATTTATAATTTAAATAATTTGTTATGAATGCACTCGTACGGGCTGGCATTCGTGTAAAAGGGTACAAGTCAAATTTAACAACTTTTCAGGGCACGAAAAAAACTGATAAATTCTGGTTTTTTTGCAAAAATGATAATGGATGTATTTTTAATAAATTAAACTATTTTTATTATAATTTAAATTTGTATAGTTTTAACGAAAGAACTAATTTATTAATTATAGATGACTTATTTCCTATTGCACTGAATAAATTGAAATATAGTTATGCCCTTTAATTTATTTTTACCATAATATGTTGAGGCCGAATGCAAATGTAATTAAGCCGTTAAAACACCGACACACATATACACACTAGCGCATATCATAATATCTGTTCCCGATTTATGTATATTTATATTTTTTTTTTGTTTCGTTATAATTGTGTCTAACTTTTTTTATGATACACGACACTGTTTACTAAAATAATTTAAATAATATATTATTAACAGTTTTTTAGCAAAGCTAGAAAAAAAAATGTTGAGATAGAAAATTAAACGGACCTCCCCCCAACCATGCCTTTTATTACTCAAAGATTAATAACTATAATAGGTATGTGTGTAAGTATTACTCCAATAGGTAATAATTGAATATGTAAGTGATAATAAATTAAACTTTCTCATAAATATTTAAAAGAATAAAATACTTTATCGGTTAAGGGACCGTTTCCAATCAGTATCGTTTTGCATGAACATATACAATATCGTTGATATCAATTTTAACACTCCTACGAGAGTAGACACTCGTTACCTTATGCAGAGCAGTGCGTACCAACTTGTCTACATTGTATTGTTTTGTTTTTACCAATTAATTAGACAATCATTGAATATTTTTAATTTTTACCTCACAAAAGTACTAGCTGGATTCACATACATACTAGTAAATATGCTGAACTTGAAAACCAAACCATTTCAGCTACTTAACGTGTATTATGCAGTCAAGAAAAATAAAAAGCAACACATCGATGTAAAATAAATGCATTCATTGCTTTCCTCAGAATTTAAAATGTTCACAGAGCTGGCTTTCCACAGGCCTGTTAATTTTACAATACATTGAAAAGTGTTTTGTAATTTGTACTTTGTTGTCGTTACATTCAAGAACAAAAAACGTTTAAATTCGGAAAAATTCTATGCGAATCTTACTTATAAAAAATAAAGATGATTCAGGTACCCGGCCGTTATACTTGGTGGCCAAGTACTTGATATCATATTTAAGACTCGGTCCTTAACCGATACGTACCTGTGGTAATACTAAATTTTCACCCGACCCTTACTTGGTACCCTGTTAATACCCACATTTTTACCAGGCTATGAAATAGACTTCAGACTCAGAATGCTGAGCAGGTTAAGTTCATTTAAATACATAAATGATATATTACGCATATTATGATTTCATAACTATTATTTATTAAATCTTAAGTTTAAAGACTTAATTATTAATAATTTCTCAATCAGTAATCGTGGATACCAATTTCATATTTGCATTTCTACTCAACCAAAAATCGACACATGGCTAGTATTAAAATATCTACTAGGCCGATATTCGATACCTAGTTAGCATTAAAAATATAAATCGTAGAGTATTCAGTACCCGGATCGTACTAAATATTTTACTCGACCAGAACTTATCTACCCAAAACATATCTAATACAAATATCTATGTGGTTAATATAAATTTCAATTCGATAAATTTTAAACATTTTCAGCTGGTATATATAGTTACAAAAGTGAACGATCTTTCGTGTAGACCTTAAAAAAAATAATAGATTATTGATATAATTGTGTTGCTGTAAGAACAATAAGTTGTACATTAGGTACAATAAATGAAAAACTTTTATTTTGTTTGATTAAAAACAAATACTTATAAGCTATAAATTTATATAGATACTTGACACTTGTACCAAATATAGTTTGTATGGGCAGTTTGAATTTGAGCTAATTATAAACATTTTCAATTTACAATTTTACTAAAAGTAATTTTTATAAATTTTTATTCGCTGTTTCAAAAACTTGAAAATTATATTATACATGGTTCCTCATACGTTGTTATAATAGTAGTTGAAAAATCAAAATTACAATTGATGCATTTTTGTCTGGATACAGTATATTTTGTTTCTGACTGATTTTACGTGAGATTTTCGTTTTCATATGGTTACTTATTAGCAAAAACATATTTATGGTACATAAGTTTTTCTTAAGGAAAAGTATCTAGTAGCGTGCTACGGGTTTTTTTATAAGCATTAAAATATTGACGAAATTTGTTATTCAAACGAAGAGTATAAATTTTAGTTAATCGGATGTAATTTAAAAAAAATTTTCGTGGTTATCTACTCAAAACTATTTATGTAGGTATATTATTATATTTTATATACGCAACGACATTTTAAAATGTAATTTGTTTGGCAACAATGAAGTTGACCTACTTTAATGGACCACGTATTATAACGATATTACCTATATCTGTTTTAAACGCATATAGCTTCTGCCACATGTTTTAAGTTGCAGAGTAAACAAAATATTTATAATATGCACAATGCCTACTTCGTTTTCTGTAATGAAAAAACTAAAAACTATTGTAAAGCACTGAAACAGCTACTGAAACATGTGCATCGTTACATAAGTTACGTATTTTTTTTTTGTACTGTTATATTCATGCGTGAACAATATTATATTGTAATTACAATTTTACCGATATTCAATTTTAAGCTTAGAATTGGTAATTCAAAAATATTTTGATGGGAACTTGAAATTAGAAATTAACTATTTATTATTATTATTATTATCGTATTGTAAGCATTACAAACTAGATACAGATAAAGATATATAAATAATTCACGAAACGGTAAAACAATATTAAACATAAAAAAATTAAGGCTATGGGTAACTTTTCCATGTTGTCAATTATTTGATAGTTGTCTAAAGTTAGATGTCAAGTGTCCTTATCCATTTGACCACGTTGTCAGTTGCATAGTGGAGTTCTTCCACTGTCCCGTTAAAATTACGGAGTGGGCAATCACTTATAATATGGGAGATGGACTGTAATGGGTAGTCGCAGTCACAGCCTGGACTATCTCTCATTTTCCATTTATGTAGCAACTCTCTGGAGCGATCATGTCCTGTACGTAGGCGATTAAGTGTTACCACTGTTGTCATTAATTGTTGAGAAAATCATTGGGCATCTTTAGTTTTGACTTATAAACCATTTTTCTAACTACTTATCGTGTGTCCAATCACGAAAATAAAATAAAAACAAAAACATTTTGTGACATCAATGTATTAATCACTCCAATCAGAACCTAACCTATGGTATACCCAATTAATTTTCAATAGATTGTAGAGTGTCTTGTGGTTTTCGTCAAATTCAAGAAAAAAAATTTTTATTTAGATAAATTCTATGTGAATTGTATTAATGCAAATATAAAAATAAATGTATATTATCTATATTCTATATTGTTGTCAGAGTCATTTTATTTATTGGTGTTGATTATTTTGACAACCTATTATACATGCTAAAATACTTTCTAGGAATATTTAATATCAATGTCTAATAATACAATATTCGTGTTGTAAAAATTGAATTTGATAAATTTTATAAATTTAAGCTACATAAGTGGGTGATATAATGAAAAAGAAGAACTGCGAATTATTGTAAAACACTATAAAGTGCTAAACAAACATGCGAGTCGTAACTGTTAATAGGAATATATTTTTTTAGTGTGGCAGTCGGTGGGAAACAAAATAATATAATCAGACATTTCAATTAAATTTTCAAATGTTCAATGTTTAGATCATATAATATTGAAAACTAAAAAATATATTTTATGAAAGAATTTTAAATTTAAAGAA
>JANEHU010003132.1:0-40608 GCA_027563435.1 Nasonovia ribisnigri | reverse complement strand
TTATTTTGCAGTTAAAAATTTATAAAATTGATTAAACCATTAAACATTAATTAATAGATTTTAGAGGGTATTATTTTCCAAAAAATCAATGAACCCCCAATAGTGTTTTTTATAAATCCCGCTCACACTGTAGCCGGACACAATTTACTATTTCTAAAGGGAGCAAACAAAATTTTAAATTTGTGTAAAAATTTAAAAATACTCTCGATTACCTCCTCTCATAAAAATTCTTGCTACGTCATTGCTATTTACTGTTGACAGCTACATAGCAACAATTTTTTATTTGTCAATAATTTTATGGCCGACGGAATACCACTACCGTGCGGTTGTCGATTTAGGTTCCTTTGATGTTTACCGAATTTTTGTCGATCGATAAGTCAAATCGACACGAAAGTCGAACGGAATTCGGTAGCAGATGTTGAATCAATTATGTGTCGATCCAGTGTTATAGCGGATTAATAGCTCCCTAAATTGATAAGAGCCGCTAATTTGCGTCAGATTAGTCCAGACTCCAGAGACACCATCAGTTATTTATTTACGTAGGCAAATCGCGTAATATTGATTTATTTTCCTAATAATTAACCTCAATGCTGGGCAATGGGCATCAATGATTTGATGTGTTGTCAGAGTTGATAAGGTTAAGTTGAGTTGATTTTGATTTATTGACGAAACGTATAATGTATACTTATAAGTCGTCGATATGATCCTACTCTTATAGTTTTCTTTTTATTCATATAAATCTAAATAATAAAACTATAGTTTTAAACTGTACCTAAACTATGCGTAGTTTTAATGATAAATATATAAATATATGTTATAAAAAAAATAGGTAGGTACACACTGTCCTCACGTATTAGGTGTACCGGCGCGTAATAATTCTTATAATAATATATATGGCATAAGCACAATATTGTATGTAAGTACACAAAGCGAACCGTATCGGAGCGTGTTCGCAAACGAAGAGCCAATCCGTCGCGGTGCATGGCATCATTTTTTTTTACGTAGTTATTTATATATATGTTTACGGAATCAAAAACGGAACGCGTTCATCGAAATGCGCGCTATAAAGAAGACCATTATTGTTGTAGTAATAAACAGAATAATACACATGACGACGAGTATGACGGTACACCTATATGTGTGTTACTTGCTGTAGTAAAATATTATAGCCAAAAGTCGAAATGGATTATGTATCGCCTCATAATAAAATATAATACACATTGATTTGATTACACGTCGGAAATTGTACGTAGAACCTACACTGTAAGTTCGTCCACGAGCTACGCAAAGATTCTGTAGACGCATTTAATAGTCAAAAGAGTTATCATAAAATTCTGTGTCCATACACGATTGGGCGACGACGGGTTTAAGATAAAATATAATATTTGCAGCTTATAGACTTATTATAAACGTATACGACAACTTACTATACGTGTAACCAAAGATTATTTTTTCTATCGATTTTTTTCAGGCCGAACGATGTGAAAGAAACCCCTAGTTTGCAGATGGAAAATAACGAGCAGTAACATTTGAATTCTTAACATTTTTCTGAAGGAGTGATACTGATGGCATTTTTTGGAGAGATCAACTTTCTACCGAGATTTAAAAACATTCATTACCTACCTATTTAATGTATGATTAGATTAATTTTGCGAAAATGTTAATTTTCTCGTATTGTATTGAATTTTTTTTTTTAATTGTATGTAATAGTTGTATTATTATTTGTTGTTGTTATTATTTATAATATAATTATAGGTAAATATATAGGTTTATATTAATTAACAATAATAAACGATAATAATATTAAAAACATAAAGTAATGTTTATTATATAAATAGGCATTTATATAATAATTGAATTGAATTTTACATAATTTGCGATATAGGTAGTTTACATTTTTATATAGGCTATGTATATTTAAAAATAAAAACATGTTTAAACCGACCTTGGATTAAATGTTATTCGATTATTAAATCAAATATATCTTAAAACTTATGACTATATGAGATTAGAGTTTTTAAACAGCCGATTACAATTTTCAGTAATTTTAATTAAGAATGCAGCTTATTTAAGGACAGGGCGAGATAGTAAAAAAAAAAACAAAAAAAAGGTGAGCGTAATCCGTAAATGTAGGTAAATGAATTAAAGACGAAATATAAACTAACCTTTTGGATGCGGCCGGTTTGGTGGCCGGCCGTTTACTCTCGTGCGTGGCGGGCAACACGGCGTCGATGATGACGCTGGATGCGATGCTGCCCGTGCTGTCCTCTTTGACCATTGTTCGCCGGACGGGCGGGGCGGGCAGTGCGCCGAACCCCTCACGAGGCTGGTGTCCGTCAAGCTGCTGCACGTTGAACGCGACGACACTGGGCGTCGGCCGGCTGAACCGGTGGTACGCCGTGGCCGATTTGTGTTCCAGCGTCAGCCGGCTGGGCACCGTTGGCGGCTTGTCGCTAACGGATGGCGCCATGTACGACAGCATAATACAGTTGACGGGCATTCACCGCCGGCACCGTCGGCAGGTCGACAGCAGTGTGGTCCGTTTGGCTGCGAGTCGTCGTCAGGCAGCAGGAAACCGTCTGCTGCAAACACAAACCACACGATGATATTATAATATTTTAGGTGCATATACAGATATTGAAAGTAGGCACATCGTATGTACTACGATTGTCGTATTATTATTATACATATAATTTAATATTTCCGAACAACCACGCGCGGTATAGAGTATAGGTATATGAATAATATGTGTTGTATACATAGGCAATGCCTATAAAAGGCATATAAAAGTATCTAATATACAACTGCAGTGACAAGTTGTGACATTACGTGAGCGTATCGTCTATCTGCTTACGAAAAATGACGGTGTAAGTTAATATTTCACATTATTATTATGTAATACATGACGTGATTTGAATATACCTACTACATACATGACCCTACCTGTAAATATAGTAATAATATTCAAAACAATATAATATATAAATGCATGATAGGCGTAAGATATATTATATTATATTATAGTAATACGATACGAAAAATATGTACACCAATGTAATTGTATTTTGTTTCATTCAAAATGTTTGAAAAATTTTAATTTATTGAAAAAATTGGTGTTGAATATTTTTAATTTTTTAGGTTCAAATAGCTGGGAAGTATAACTTGTTAGTTACAGGTTTACAGCCTCCAATATTTTATACTAAGAATAGTAGAGCGCAATAATTATACTATGTAATATATTATGAGCCCGAAGCGCATCGTTCAGGTCATAATAATAAGTGACATTTAGGTGGGACGCGGGTCCATCTGGAGGATGCAAACATTTTATTTTGATCCCCTTCAAAAAAATCGAAAATAAATTTGTTTCTTATAAGCATGATGCATTAGTTTCATAAAATAATTTTTTATTCATAACTTTAACTTGGTTTAAAAACTTGGTAGACAATATATTATATTTTATATTTTAGATTCTGAGCGGAGCGATGAATGTATTGGTTTTACAATGATGTGTGTTTTTTTTTTAATTTTTTTTTTAATTTTTTTTTTATTTTTTTTTATATTTTTATTTTTATTTTTGTGTCTGTCATCACGTTTTAGGACAGAAAAAATGCTTCGATTTTCTTCAATAGTACCTTTTCTGATAGGAAAGTGAATCTAGTTGGTACTTTGGGGGGTCAAAAGTCAAAATTTCCCAGTAGTTTTCATGAGCGCCTGGAAAACAAATGAAACATTTTGGGAAAAACGGGAATTTTTACGGAAAACCAATTTTCGACAAAATCGATTTTGGTTTTTGGTATAACTCAAAAAGAAATGACCGTAGAGACATGAAATTTTGACCGAATGTTTATATAAGCATTTTCTACACATCATATCATTTTCAAAATATTCTGACTTATTTTGAGCTGTTAACGGACATTTTCAGTTTCCAATTTTTTTTAGTTTTTTTTTCTATAAATGTCAATAAAATTTTATTTGTTGGGTAAAAAATCTTGAAAATTTAATAGTAGGCTTCTAATATATAGTTTCAAAGGCAGATGAAAAATATTGAAAATCCGTAGTCACAATTTTTATTTATATGTAATCAAAGTTAAAATTTTGACAAAATACGTAAAAATGACAAAAATGTGTAATTTATTTTGAGTTAGAAATTCATAAAAATTTTTCTTTTTAAATCTATGATTTGAAAATGTAATACAAGATTCCTCATAAGTTTGCCTAATTTTATCAATAAAAAAAAGTTTATTAGCAAGTCATAATAAATTTTTATGAGCATTTTAAGTTCAAATTTGTACAAGATTAGATATTCACTCGATTTCTCATGTAGCGATTTTCTTATTTTGTTGCAATTCAAAAAGAAATAATTGTAGATGCATGAAAATTTCACTGAATGTTTATATAAGCTATTTCTATACACCATTCAATTTTGAAAATATTTTGATTTGTTTTGAGCTGTTTACAGACATTATTAGTTTTCAATTTTTTTAGTTTTTTTTTTTATAATTGTCAATAAAATTTTATTTGGTGGGCCAAAAGTCTGAAAATTTAATACAAGCTTTCTTATATATTGTTACAACATCAGTTGAAAAATTTTAAAAATACATAGGCACGATTTTTTTTTATAAGCATTTAAAGTTCGAATTTTGACAAAATTTGTCAAAATCTCGAAAATTATAAATCATTGTAATTAAAAATTATAAAATGTTCAGTTTTTATAACTAAGTGTTGAAAATTTAAAACAAAAATTTCATAAATAAATCATACCGTAACCAAAAAATCTAAAAAATATATCAACATATTTATTTTTTACAGACATTTTAATTTCAAATTTAGACAACATTTCATATTTAAACCAAGAATAATGATTTTAGTTATTTTGATATAATTTTAAAATATTATTTGTTGGTATATGAAACTTTTAGAATATATTGTTATATTTTATATACACGCAATGGCATTTTAAAATATAATTTTTTTGAGAAAAATGAATTTAACCAACTATAGTAAATACTAATGCCTATAATACTAAAATGAATTACTTTATTCACAATAATATCATCAAATACATTTAGACTTAGTAAGATATTATAGACTGACTGACCGTCTTCGCTCAGAATCGTTTTTCTTATTCAATGATATTATATCATTGGATAAAAATCTAACACAATCCATTACAGTGACTCACTTGTAACCTACTGTACAGCAGAGCGACATACACTTACCCGCCCTTTTTTTAATTTTTTTTTTTATTTTTTTAATTTTTTTTTTTATTTTTGTGTCTGTCATCACGTTTTAGGACAGAAAAAATGCTTCGATTTTCTTCAATAGTACCTTTTCTGATAGGAAAGTGAATCTAGTTGGTACTTTGGGGGGTCAAAAGTCAAAATTTCCCAGTAGTTTTCATGAGCGCCTGGAAAAACAAATGAAAAATTATGGGAAAAACGGGAATTTTTACGGAAAACCAATTTTCGACAAAATCGATTTTGGTTTTGGTATAACTCTAAAAGAAATGACCGTAGAGACATGAAATTTTGACCGAATGTTTATATAAGCATTTTCTACACACCATAGCATTTTCAAAATATTCTGACTTATTTTGAGCTGTTAACGGACATTTTCAGTTTCCAATTTTTTTAGTTTTTTTTTCTATAAATGTCAATAAAATTTTATTTGTTGGGTAAAAATCTTGAAAATTTAATAGTAGGCTTCTAATATATAGTTTCAAAGGCAGATGAAAAATATTAAAAATCCGTAGTCACAATTTTATTTATATGTAATCAAAGTTCAAATTTTGACAAAATACGTAAAAATGACGAAAATGTGCAATTTATTTTGAGTTAGAAATTCATAAAAATTTTTCTTTTTAAATCTAAGATTTGAAAATGTAATACAAGATTCCTCATAAGTTTCCCTAATTTTATCAATAAAAAAAAGTTTATAAGCAAGTCATAATAAATTTTTATGAGCATTTTAAGTTCAAATTTGTACAAGATTAGATATTCACTCGATTTCTCATGTAGCGATTTTCTTATTTTGTTGCAATTCAAAAACAAATAACTGTAGATGCATGAAAATTTCACTGAATGTTTATATAAGCTATTTCTATACACCATCTAATTTTGAATATATTTTGACTGTTTTTCAGCTTTTTACGGACGATTTCAGTTTTCAAATTTTTTAGTTTTTTTTTCTATTAATATCAATAAAATTTTATTTGTTGGGCCAAAAATAATGAAAATTTAATACAAGGCTCCTGATATATTATTACAATAGCAATTGAAAAATATTAAAAATACATAGGCACACATTTTTTTTATAATCATTTAAAGTTCGAATTTTGACAAAATTTATCAAAATCTCGAAAATTATCAATCATTGTAATTAAACAATTATAAAATGGTCAGTTTTTTAACTAAGGATTGAAAATTTAAAATAAAGATTCTAATAAATAGTACATACTGTATTCAAAAAATCTAAAAAATATTTAAACACAGTTATTTTTTACAGACATTTTAAGTTCAAATTTGGACGAAATTACATATTAAAATCAATTTTAACGAGTAAAAGTATATATTATAATATTTTTTCTAGCATCACTGATAATTTTAGGTTAATAATTAAATAATATGAATAATATTAATTCAACTTAGCAGCTACCGTATAATAACAATATCAATATAATTTAAAATATCCTAGACTGACATACCGTCTCCGCTCAGAATCGTTTTCTTATACAATGATATTATATCATTGAATTCAAATTTAATACCATCCATTATAGTACAGTGATCTACTTGTAGCCTACTGTACAGCGGAGCGACATCCACTTGACCCCCTTTTTATAAATTATATTCACGATTTATTATATCGGAAAATATAAATATGTCAAATTAAGATTAAAAACAAACATTTCTCTATACTTCGTAATTTGTGATCAGAATATTATCTATGAACGAAACCCAGTGAGTATATTAACGGTGAGTTGTTAGATGCTGTTTCCTACCTACACAATTGTCTATAAATTGTACAGGTGTTTATATATTTATATATTATATTAGAGTAATATTTTATAGTCATATTTGACACTATGTATTATTACATTTTAATGCGAAGAAACCAAGTGTTTCACGATTCATGTTATAACAACGTCGTTACACCGTACAATTGTATATTATCTATATTATGCTTAATACGAAGCATCATTGAACACGATTTTTGTGAAATTTTCAGATAAACTCTATTAAGAATAAGTATTGTACATTAAGTGTATACTATACGCACCTAATGATACAATTGCAGCTGAATATAAAACTGTAACACGACGACGACTAGCAATATAGTACACCAAGATTAAACCCATGAAGAATCCATGAAGAATTAAACCCATCATAGGTAGGTATAATCTTACACGCATATAATGGATCATGCCGATCACCGACAGTATAATACTATAAGTCTGTAATACATTGTAATATATATTATGCACTGAAAACTATCCCTGTACGGTGAAAACGACCGTTCTCCGCGAATGTCTCGTTGGCGTTTCTAATCTTTCTTGTATGCCTTTAATGGCTTATATTGTAATACACATGATGCACCACCTTATACTGTTTATTATTTCATATGAGCTTCTCATACGTCAAGCATAACGAGTGATCGGTGTCTGCGTATAATGTCTGTGTGAGGAAATATTAATCTCAGAACATACAGACACGTCGATCATTGTTGAAACTTCCGACATAGTATGTATATTATTATGCTGAATTAGAAGTTACA
Source organism: Nasonovia ribisnigri (assembly GCA_027563435.1). Classification (NCBI taxonomy): domain Eukaryota; kingdom Metazoa; phylum Arthropoda; class Insecta; order Hemiptera; family Aphididae; genus Nasonovia; species Nasonovia ribisnigri. Next base: position 32,835 of record JANEHU010003132.1, on the reverse strand, counting down.
CGCGAGGGATCAACCCCGACGCGTGATTAACAGTTTCTGACAAATTGTCCACTACGATAGCGATCGACATCACGTAATTCATCCCATAATTTAGCTCGTCGTGGATGTAAAAAAAATATTACAAAATCGTGTCTGACTGATGGAAATATATATAAGTTATATTTATGGCGTTGATACGATTGCGAAAGACTTTTTGTCTACTAAAATAGTCTATTTGTAAATAGGCCTACAAAATAAGTCTACTTAAAAAAATTGACAAATGAGAAAAATCTACTACAATAATGTCTAACTAAAAAAAAATTTATTTAACCCATTCAAAAATGTTTCGTTATGGCTTATACCTATACGTATGTTGTATGTAAACAAATATAAGCAAATGTAAACAAATCTACGTAGCAACCAGTGTTTTAATGAACACTTTTATTTCATATTCGAAATGCATTAAAACAATATATTCTGAATACATCATATATAGGTATTCAAATACGTTTATAGAATATACATTTATATTTTTCATTTAAAATAGTAAATTTACCGATTCGAATAAAAAAAACAATTGAAATACTTTACAAAACTTTTAACAGCCATGATATAGTTTAAATTTAGGTATATCTTTTAAATTATATTGAATGTTTTTGTTTTGAAATGGCACAACCACATATTTTGAAGTCAACCAAAAAGAAAAACATTTTATATGTTCTATGATAAAGATACAGTTATATCGGTACATATAAAAGAGAAAAAATCGAGGAAAAAACTGACTGAGGAAATTATTATTTATCGCCAGGGTTACCTATGCCATATAAATTTAGCTATAATTCTATTAACACCAGAAACAACGAATGTTAAGAGTTATAACTAAGGCGTTATTGATGGATTCGATGTTTCGATAGAACAAATAAGATTAAAGAACGGCACTTTAAATTTCAAACAATGGAGTGAACTCATCATTTTAAAGGCGGGATCCCACGACTCGTGTATTTGACGAATATTTGGTATTTGTGGATACTCGCCGAGTAGTGGGAATGGGAGTACTTGTACGAATGTTCGGTATTCGGTATTTGTTATTCGCCACCTTCCCGTGGATTGTGGGTATAACTTGCCAATTATTCGAGTATTCGTGGATATTCGTCAAATACACGAGTCGTAGAATCCCGCCTTAACATTTGGCAGTTTCCTTAAAGTATTAAACGGGGTGATGAAAGAGGTAACAACATTCTTAGAATGCAATTATAAGAGCTTTCCATACAGCATTTGATATACATATATAAATTGTATTCAATTAATTACGATAAAGTAAAAAACATAGTAATAATTCAAAATATGGATTATAAGATCAACTATTATGAAATTGATAAATATTTGAGAGGAATAAGTTGTCGCCTCAAAATGAATCACCCTTTAATTTTCAAAGAGGGGGAATATAATATTAAATGTACTTATGTACATAAAATGTAATATGATTATAGTAGACACTTTTCATGTAAACTTCTATTACACGAATGTTTTTACTTATAGCTGAACATTAATTGTAGTAGAAATATATTTAGACTGATAGGTGTGGGATTTCTCTTCAATATCATTTCGTTGGGTATTTTAAACGATATCTCCGATAATAATTTGTTTATTGTTTACACGCACGAATTCGTCAAATATTTGGCTAACATAGTTTCTAGCTAATGCGTTGTTTTGACCTAGAAATTATTGGTTTTAAATTTTGTGTTCTCTCACCTTTATCGTTTACCAGGTAGGTATCTGATCCGATAATATTCCGATACTCTGATATCAATAAATTCATCGTTCCGAGCATATAATTCGTTATACGTACATTATATTAAACACATACTACCAAAGTACCAACATTTTATATTTGTACACATTTTAACATTTTTAATATGGCAACTATTTTATCGATCGGCTATTAGATAATCAAATAAAAATTGCGTATAGGTACCTATAATATGTAATGCGATATACAAATACGAGTATACCCACTATACTTCCACATGAGTATTTCTCGTGTTTAAAATTATTAAATAAGTTCCATCGACTAAGCTCTCAACCATCGAGATCTGCAACACGAATATAATATTATATTATTATGCACAATGCACATGTATTTTTTTATCTTTTACTCTACCTTATATAATTCTTTAATTGGACAATTCGACCACAATAATACATATACCTATACCTAATGTATTGGACTGCACGGCTCGCCTACTCAATAATTATATTTGGTCACGTATGTGCGCCCATAATAGTGCCTATAATACACACAAGCATACACATATATATAACTTTAGTCTATAATATGCACTATACCTATTTGCCCGTCCCAAGCCAATTGTCTCCTTTATTGTTTACCGGGTATACACTTTTCATGGTTCGCCAAGCACGAAATATTCAGAAATTTACACAATATTGTACATATATATGTTTATGTGAACAGTATATGTACGAATGAATTTAAAAACAATTCAAGTGTTCAACTTTTACTTGAAAAGTTTACTTAGGTACGTTTGTTTTTGTTGTAATAACATAACACGATGAGGTGTATTCGGAGGCAGAGAGAAATTATAAATTATGCAAAACCATCACTAACGATACGAATGTAAGATAACACGTTAAAGCATTGATCATAATATATAATTGTTTTAACTACTTACGTAATTCTGAGTTACATTCCACTTTCTTAGTACGAAAATTATCATAATATGAAAGGTTCTACATATTAGTCATGATATTATTATATATACCAACCTACTACTTACTTCCGTGTTCATATAATAATTATTGGAATACATCAACACTATTTGTCATTCATTATACGCTTATTATCATCGAAGGTATATGCAAAATAATCCATACATTTTAATCAATCTATCGTACCAATGGGTTTGGTTGTCGTTAGATAGGCACCGATAGTATTCTGAACTTGTATTAATGAATATAATATTCAAAATCAATAACTCAGACATAACTTCAGACACACACAACGGAGACAGCTTAATTTCCTCGAAATAATTTTTCAACTGTAATTACTGTTCGGACACTCATGATTTATAACACTTTATAATTTTTTAAAATCCAAATCATAGTATCATCGCAATATGTAATAAAGTGCAAGCAAATTGTAAGAAAATAATTTTGTATTTTAGTAAACATGGATTTTAAACTATGCAATAATTAAATTAAATAAATTGCTATTACATTATGATATTATAATCTATAAGAAGTTTTTATTTTTAGTACATGGCCGATAAAAAATTATTTAACACATTCATGTTAACTTTGTCATATTGTGTTAAAATAATTATATTAAATTCCAGAATATATTATTATAATTGAAAAAATACACTATACTTCCACTTGGATAAATCATTGAACATTAATTTGTCTGCACCGCTTTCGGGTTAGGTATACATATATAACCATGTAAATATAGTGTAAGTTACATATTATTAACATTAGAATTGCATGTAATGTCGTGAATTTGCAGTGTAATATTTGCCTTACAATATAATATAGTATATTATACACTGTTGGTACCTACGCATTATTCGTTGATTTTCAAAATGGTTTATTTTAATTATAGAGATGAGTCATTGGGAAATTAATGAATTTTTCTACCCCACCTTACTATTCCTGCAACCCGGGAATGACGCCTGCATAAAACAGAGGAGCAGCTACGAACTTGTATCAAGTTTATTGTTCAAACTGTACCTACACTTAGATAGTAGTATAATGAATAGTTTTAATGGTGCAAATAAAACGGGGCTGGGAACCAAAGATCATATAAATTCAATTCGGTGCACGGATTTAACAGAGGGGATGAAAAATATTTGACCTGAAATAAAAATATGCCACACAATAACAATTTAAACATAAAAAAAATAGCGTTGTAAAGAAACCGTACGGTATTGTATACGCGTAGTACAAAACAGCCGTCGATGCAGTATGATTTATTATCCTCTAAATTATATGTATATAATTTATATTGTAATGAAAGTTAATTTGTTATACATACTTATAGCGTATATGTGCGCGCAATATAATAAATAAACAAATTGTGCGAACAAATAAAACACAACATAATATTATTATGAATTAATGTATTGCGATGGAAGAAAAACCTCAAAGTGTACAAAGTTTTGTAACACGTCACGTATATAATATAATATATTATAAGTGTTTATGAATCAGACGTTCAGACTATTCTAAATCCAAGGTTAAACGGATGCTCTCACAAAAATTTAACAACATTCTGGAAAACACTTATTGTAATCAGCGTTTTTAGCAAGTGATTTCAAAGGATTCATACGTTGTGGTTGATAAATTATTGATATTCAGTAATTTTGTATTGTATACCTGATATTTATATACTTATTATGTCCCATACCTACTTTATAATAATTAAATATAGATCAACAACTGTGGTACATTTAAGTTCGTAGTAACTATAAATTACTTTTTTAGTATAAACAATTAAAAATGAGTAGTCATCATAATATTATGATAAGATCAGTATTGGCCAGTTACACTTACTGAGTGTTGCCGAGTTGGTCATATAATTCAGGCATAATTTGGATAAATTATTAAAAGGTATTAATTTTATTACGATAATATTATAATAATTTATTGAATACAAATTAATTACTTATATACATAAAATTACGTCTAATATTTTAATTTGATTGAAAATTCTCAAAGCATTTAATATCATTTGATATGCATATTTAAATTAGGTACTTTCATAAGAAACGCCCGTTCTATTGTATTTTATGAAAGTTTACATGATTTAACTTTTATATTTTAAATAACCGGTTAGGTTAAGTTAAACAGTTTTGAATATTGATTTTATAATTATGGATCGTTTTGCATATATAGGTACAGTTCAGTGTTTTAAATAATAATTCAGCTGTAGTTTAAGTCCGTCTACGCGTTCTTGCAAAAACAGTCTATTTAGAGTAATTCATAATTATAATACAATTTTGAGTATTAAATTTAGATAACGGTAAAATGCCTTCAAGATCAATGAGGATAATTATGAAATATATGACATATAGAAAACAGACAGTACAGTAAAACAGATATGGTTAGGTACGAACTGAATAGGTACAACTGTGGCGATGCAGTTGAACGTTGAAACAATGCGTTTTGTACAATGTAGCTATGAATATATTATTGTTTATTGAGTACCATCTTTGGAAAGACGTTCATGAAAGTAGTAGGTACTACATTATCATCGATTTATATTTATTATCCATGATTATTGATTATGTCTCGTATAAATAAATATCATTTGTTTTTATAAGCGTAGAGAAAAAATTCTGAATTTCATCTAAAGACACGTCAGCGTCATCGTTATTTTTAACGGACCAATATGTAGTTCAAATTATGATATTGCGACATTGGACGGATGCGCACAACGTAATATGGGTCAATCGGTACTCGGTAGTATTAACTCGTTGCCAAAAATAAAAAATAAAAACGGTGTATCGAGGGTCGATCTATCGGGGACGTCTTTTTAAGATTTCCGTGAGTCATTAGTCGTATATAATACATACCTATATATTAAGGTACAGTGTAAGGATTGTATATGTTTTATTTGGCTGTTTTCAGGGTCAAAAGTTTCGAATCCAATCGAACCACGTCGAATAATAGTAATAATAATAATAATAATAACGCAACAGGTGACGTTTTTCATGTTTTGTTTCATTCGCTTTCGCTAACCTTCGGTTTTTGAAGAAGATTTATGGCGATCCGAATACACTTCTCTGGTAATGCAATTAGTTTCGAATTAATGTACCTAACCGACGTTTTATTCACCGCGCGCGCAGCACAGACGTCCGCAGTTGTGGGCAACCGAACGTAACCCGCAATTTCCGATTATCCAACGGTGTGCGATGTCGGTGGTCGTTTTCGATGGTCAAAGTACCTACGAATAGAATGTTTTTTGGTTTACATACAAGCATAACCACCACGCGTGTTTGTAGTATACAAGTCTACTTTTTTTGTTTCCTCTTTTTTTTTTTTTTAATTTTATACTTCAGTCATATACACATTTTTACACGGAAAATAACGAAAGATTACTAACAACGTTTGCGCACAGACTCGGCCGAGTGTGTAGTCTCCTCATCATGTATGATAATATAATATATTATCCGGATATAGGGTGATTATTATAATATATACGGCCGTGGCTAATTTCTCCGCAGATGCGTGTGCATAATATGTATACCTACCGCCACGCGCGTCATTAAACTTTTCGACGGTCTAATATTGGTCGCGTTTGTATAATATATTATATCGATTCGTATCAGTAATTATTTTTTTTTTCTTTGGCATTTTTCCAACGATTATGATAAAATAATATTTTATAGGCAGTGCTGATATATAGTTGACTTCCGGGAGTTAATAACCAACTATCGATTTGTATGCTTTTTATAATCAACAATAACCGCGTATATAATTGTTTTAGTGTTATTCTAAAAAAAAATGCATGTACACTAAAAACAATAAAATAAATCATAGCGTTGATTAGTCACATTTTTCAAGTAGGTATACATATTCCAATATTTCATATTATAGCGATTAACGACCATATAATATTATGAGCATTTTTTTCTAACTCGTTAAAGATGCTAATATTTTAAATTATAATAACAACTAACTGTCGAGCGTAAATGGTTTGGTGAAAACATATTTTAAGAGTTATATTATAAAAGTAGGTATGAATTATAAACTTATAATTACATATAAGTTTAAAATTTACATTAATTATATACACTAATGGCATTCTGAAAAAATCTGAAAAAAAAATGTACAACTAGTGTAAATAATTAATAATTATTCATGCGAAACACTTTTATTTACTTATAATTTTTAAATATAACATTGCTCGAAAAATAATACAGTTATTGTGATATTATATTCATTGGTTTGCCTACGAGTATGCTCGGTCATATCTATAATATAGTAAGAAAATTCTAAATACAATACATTTTGTGATTGGCCACCCTTAATATATGCCTATAGGTGTTAAAAAAAACACTACAAGCCTAACAATAACCGTATTAATACTTCAAATGAATAATACAATTTTTTTGAACCACCATAACTATTTTATTTTTATTTTATAAAATATTAAAACTAACACTTTTAATTTCAACAAGTATTTAGGCCTTCCACCATAGCCAATTTACAGTTCATATTAATTTAAAAACCATTTTACATGTACAACTTTATACCTGAAGTCTGAAACTATAATAAAATAACTGGTATAGGTAGTGCGACATATCTAAACTCGATTGTTTGTAATTACTTCACCATTGCCTAACACAATAAAAAGCTGTTCAAATTGTGTTCCTGCAATGAAGCAATTTATTTCTACATAATTATTTTTTATATACAATAATTTAAAAATAAATTATACTACGATTGAAAGCAATTACTGAATAACAAATAGCGTCTATACATATTTTTATTATTATTATATACACGTCATCCGGGATTGTGTCAATGTGAACCAACGTACTTTATTGCAATTCAATAAATAAATTCAATGTTAAGAAACCTAACGGCTTTATGTACGTGGTTTTTTTTTTTTTTTTTGGTTTCCTCTTTCCTGTTTTCCTTTTATGGAGTGTATTTAAATTTTAATACAATATGAGTATTTGCATTTGCATAGTTTGATTTTTTTTAAATTTATCTTATGTAGGTACCTAACTTACCTATTATTAATAATATTACAAGCCCTATACCAACATACCCTTTGTCATCTGACACGCAACCAGTAATAGTTTACAAATTGTTTACAATTAGTTAAAGTTAATAATAATTATCAAACAAATAAGTTTTTTTTTTATATCAACGGTTAAATTCTATTAAAACTATGATTTTATACATTTGAATAAAAAAATACTTTTGTGGAATGAAAATCTAAGTATATTAATAGTGTTATAACGCAGTCAGGGTCGGCACTAGAAGTATTAGCACCCAGGGTGAAATTATGTTTTGGGCCCTCTACCACGCTTACACAGTTAAATTAAAATTTAGTTTTTAGTAAGATTAAATAAAAATAGTGTGCATTTTGTATTTATAATTTCATTATAATATGATAATAAAAGTAATTTTAAATTTGAAACTTATATAACTATAATTATTAATAGCAATATATTAGAACTTAACTTTTCTAGCTTTTAATTAAGAAAACTGTTTGATTGTAAATAAGAAATCAAAATATGAAGAAGGAACGTTACAATAGGAAAATTCAGGAATTTAAATGTATTATGTATAGTCCTTAAAATGTAATTAATTTATACAAAATACAAAATATATATGTATATATATATGTGTATATATGTTTACACAATTGTATAAATATGGATATTTAAGTCTTAAATATTATTATTTAGTAACGATTATTATAACCATATATATATTTTATTTACACGAACAAAGGAGGCGGTATGCCTAAATACATTATTTTTAAACCAAAACCAGCAGTATCGTTGCAGTGTTGAATCAAAACTATTATATATTAATACGACAATTATTATTCATTATACAAATATGAGATAATATTGCACATGTATCTTAAATTAAACTACATTTGATAATAATTAGGTAATAAATATTTCAAATTGTGTAGATTGATAATGCATTATAATTTATAACGCCTATCAAAATATAATTTAATTGGAATAATATTAAGCTTAGCGCCCCTTCCGTACTGTTGTTCTGTGCAGTAGCCCAGGCCGCCTATAGCTTTCGCCAGCCCTGAACGCAGTAGGTACTTATACAGACAATCTCGTGACTGGCATTATATTAAGTCCAGATTTACTAGGATTTTGATTAAAATCATTCACATATTCTTTAATTACATTACAACTGCTTAAATTTAACCTACCTATAATTTATGTATAATAAATTATATATAGGTATGTAGGTATATAGGCGAATGTATAGGTTTATAATGGCTACTAAGTTTGTTGAATCCATTAAAACGATAAATGGATAAATAACTAATACAAATTCTTTAACTTAATTAATTTACAGTGACTGAATCCCAAAAAATATTTTTTGTTAGGTACTATATTATTATCATATTATATTGTATAATCTCATAATGTATAAATCAATACTTTTTCAAATGTGATATATTATAGGAACTAGGAAGGTATAATATATTATAGCAATAGAATACGGATTTTTTATATTATCATGGTTTGGGTTTTGTTTTATTCAAAACCAACCAATATACATCATAGGTAGGTACATAAACTAATACAAAAGATATGTCTTCGACAACATTGGGCGTTTATAATACGTGTCTGAATTATTTCCAAAAAAAATAATAGCTAGCCGTTTTCTTTTTAAACATTCCGTAAACAATATTAATATTATATCAGCCTGCAAACATGCTATTCAGTGGTATATATGTATTTGGAGAGCATGTGAAAATATCCAACCACTAATCACAACTGGCTGTTAACCACAAAAATAATCCATGCAAATCGAGAAATTGGACTGTCGAAAAATATTATCATTATACGTTTTATACATAATAATACTACTAATAATAATGCATACACAAAATTATACATTAGATTATATAAAACTAAAATAATATGTAAACTGAATTTGTCTGAGTAATGGTGTGTTCTACATATTACACAAAATTATTTTAATCACTCGGCCGTATTGCTAAGTCAATTTGGAGTAAGTACTAAGTTGTTAGTTATAACTTTTTAATTATAATAGATTTCTTATAGATTACGTTTAACCGGTCATATTTATATGACTTCTCCATGCTAATTATATAATATGTCATATGTCATGTGGGCATATCTGCACAAAATACGTAGGTATATAAAAATATGAGTACATTGCAAAAAATCAGATATTTTTCAATTTTTTCTTCACCGTTAACCTGCGGCTGTTACATAAATACTAAATAGTATACTTTTAAGTCTTGGGAAGGCATTGTTTAAAGTGTTTAACGCTTTCATAAAAATAAATAACCCCAAATACAAACGGAAAATACTAAATTATGTATATTATTATTACCGAGCCAAGATGTTATACCTAACGATGAATAACATTTCCGATAAAAATAAAACGGCTCCTCGAGAACACGACTAGAAAAGCGAACATGATAAAAGCATACGTCACATTTTGAATTATGAACATTATTTGAGATCGTTTTCAGTCCAACACTCGTCGTTGTCAACTGCATACAATGTCTGCAAGTTGGTTATTCCGCCAGATTTTTATTTTAAACCGACGAATAAATCGTTTCCGACGTGACGACAAACGGTAAAATATATAAACCTACGCCTTGCGCTTTGAGACACGAAGACAGAGGCATAATATTGCTATGTAATACTGAGACGATTTAAGTTGGTACACAATGTGAATAGTATTATACTATTATTATGTGAAGACGAAACAAGAGTCGATAAATTGACCGTCATCTCGGCGTATTTCGTTTTCCCAGGATCGTAAAAAAAATAAAATAATAATAATAACAATAATAATAATACTTTTGTTCTTGTTGTATACAGTGGACCGATGAGATTATCGTGTCTTAAATCTCTTTCTTTCTCTCTCTCTCTTACTTTCTTTTACTGTATTATACTGTTGTCTATGCGGAAGTGAGTGCATTTAACAAGTAGTTACGATTAACACAACGCACGCAAAACCCATTGTGAAACACGAAACACCGTTGACCCTTATCGACTGCACAGCCAAAACTCGCAAACCGAATCGAAATCGTTTTCGTAAAAAAAAAAAAAACAATAATCTAAACATGCAAGTATAATATTATTGCGTTTAATGACTTTTATGTGTTACTATCGTACGATAAATTAATAATATTATAATCATATTGTAGCGTTTGTCGGGAAGCGTACTCGAAATTTAACGACCTAAACAAAGTCGATAGTAAAAACACACGTACCAATAATAAACTGTCGATCGTATGTACGTACGTAATAAGTGTCTAAGTACCTACCTACTTGATAAAGCTACATTCGTTGAACATTTTACTGTGATCTGGCGATCTGTGAACTCAGATAAGCTATGGATTTCGTCTGTGAAGTGTAGCGATTGCAAATCATTTTGAACGACTATTGCACGGAATAAAATGATATAAATACATAGAACGAAGTCGAGTAAATAGATTTATCGTCCCCGACAACACTAATTAGCAATATAGAAATTAATGTTCAAGCCTACGTTAAAACCATCCACTTTATACGATATGTTATTCTAGTATTCGACTGTTTCACGTCATACATTTTTGATAGGTCTGCTATATGTAAACATTCCGTCAGTATATTTTTAATGTCAAGAGCAACACTACTATAAATACTTTTGTACTTATATTTTACTAATAAACATAGTTAAGCACGAATAATAAATCAAACACGTGTGAAGATACTTGCAGAAAGATAACTTCAGTACACCTTCAATTTTAGTTTTTTAAATACTTAGTTATTGAATAGCTTATAGTTATTATTTTATGTCTGATTTATGTAAATATGATAAGGTATAAAGTCGATCGCAAGATTTAATAAATAAGACAAACGTTTACAAGTCTAAACACAGGGACACCACAGACATAATATTGAATTTAAAATTATAAACACAAATTAAATACATATTCATTATCGTTATTAATTCGGATTTCGGAAACTTTTTGATAAAATCTGAAATAGGTTTTTGAGTTGAACTAAAATCAAGTTAATTACGGTTTTAAAATTATAATTTTTAATATAATATGAACTATACATTTTATACCTAAAATTTAAAGAACGAAAAATAATTTAAAAATCGATAAAAGTTCTTAATTTTTATTTTAACAACAACACTTTATTTTATAGTACTTTAATAATTTGTTAAAATAGCAAATTATGTGACATGACTAATTTTCCACAGTACTTTTATAAGGGTTTTAAGTTGTTTAAGTATCGTAGATACTTAAGTTTTATGAAACTTTTAATGAACATAATAAAAATGATATTTAATATATTAGTTGACTAATAAGTGGTTCATTAAAAATCTTTAATAAAGCGCATAATTAAATTTCAGTTATTGTGAATAAATTTAACTTTGTAGTCTTATAAAAGCAGTTTGAAGTGTACTTTTAACCCCACTGTTATTCTTCTTTTATAGAAAAAAAAATGCATTTAATACACAACACATGAAAGTTATTGAATACGTTGTAGACTCTGAAGAAGCACCTACTATAAAACCCAACTGATAATAATACATTTAAAAATATAATTTATATTTAAAAGCAACTACAATAGTCTAAGGTATAATCCCGTGCAGGCTCATAAATTATACAATTAAATAAATTGTTGTATTTGTATATATAGGTAATAGGTATATTCAAAAATACATTCATTGAATACAAGTATGTGGATCTATATAATTTAGATATGCCTATCTATTAAACAGATTTAAACTTCAAAGCATATTTTATCTGATATTTAATAAAATGCCGATACTATATAGGTATAAGTACTTCATAATATTTATAAATTAAAATAATATCATTCGATTTTAATTTAATTTGTTATCTACCTATAATCACCAAGATTTAACGTGTATGTATTAACCGAGGTATTAACATTTAATATTATACCCACAGTCTATAACACAGGTATTTTGAGTATTTTCTATCATACCCAAATATTATATTATATGGCACTACAACCTAGTTGAATGTTAATTACATCAACACATTTTCGCCTGAAAATATCGTTTTAAACCGTATATAATTATTTATTTATTACCTCAGTTTACACTCCACTATGACATGAAATAATTGTAAATAATTGTAGTTGCTTTATTCACACGATTTGCATAATACAATGTATTAAATTTAGACACTTAATTGATGAAATTAAATTTTTTTTCGACTTGACGCAAGACATGTTTATCGTCCGACAACCATGTGATCGTCGTCCACTCATCGCCAGGTTTATTTATAATAAACATAATTATAATATCACATACAAGCAACAAGCTGAACGTTAGGTACCTACGTACAGTTTGTAAAATTGTATACATACATCTTATTACTTATTATAATAATTTTTAGACATTCTTGAAAAGAGCACAATATTATCAAGTTTTATATTTATTTATTATTAGGCATTATCAAAAACGTCTCGATTTATAGCACTACATTGACAGATTGTGTCAATGCGAAACTAATACCTCTGCAAATACTTATGGATTAATAACGGTTTTACATTGTAATTTAGTCAGTTTAGAATGGAAAGTGCAGACGACAAAGAAAATGCGCACGGAACACTTTGTACTGAAGGAGTCTTAAACTCTAACTTGGTCTATGGTCTATCTATATCGGTTGCTATAACTCGTAAACACAATAACTCTCGAGATATGAGCAGCACATATTGCTCCCGCAATATCGTACAACCACAACGACATTATACATTTCGTAGGACTTTGGTTGTCAGATAGTTAACCGACTTTTTTTATCTTTCTGACACTGGTTTATAGCGTCTATGTTATTTATGTTCGACTGTAGTACAAATAAAGAGGGTCAAAACTATTTATACACAATCCACTGGCGTATAATGTAAATGCCGTCTAATGTACATTAGCCAGGACGAATAGGTTTTGTATGAAAATGTCTTTGTTCAGTAAATAGTTGTATACTGGATAGCGGATACCAATAGCTTAGAAATATTTGCTTTGAACTCTTCTTATCCCGTTAAAAACTAAACTTTTTTCTCATCATAAACAAACCTAACGATGATGGATTTTAAAATACCAAAAAATTCTGTATAGTTTTAATCTATCTGGTTATTAAATCAAAATTTATTTTATTCTTATAACTAGGTAAGTAATTCAATAAAAAAATGATGACACTACATAAAATACATATATTATGTACACAGTTTAAGTTTCAACATTTGAAGATATTTTTGAAATATATATAAATATATATAGGTATTAACATACCTATTGTATATCTTATTTAAATAATTTTTAAACAACTATTTTCCAACAACTTCTACAAGCTAATAATTTTCATAATTAAGTAAGTAATGCAATTAACTTTTGACTTGTGTAGGCCGTGGAAATGGTTGCACATCGATTCAATAAATAATTTTAACAGTTCCCACAGCAGAGTTCAATGGTTAAAATATTTTTAATTGGAATAATTATCTCAATGTACCTACTTTAAATTAGGTCAACATTTAAAAAAGTTGTCTAAAATTAAAACTATTGAATAACGTAATCAACGAATTCAAAAAAATGTTGAGTCATTAGTATAGTTTCATATGATAATAAAATCTAACTTCCGTTTCCAACAAGAGTATTTTAAAAACGAAACCAACTACCTGGATCGTTTGTATCGTTAATAAGATTATTATGAATTGAACTAATTAAAAAATTCAACATTGATCTCGTCATAAGTCACAATACCTAATTATGTCTTTGTACTTTCAGCTTTCCCTAAAGTAAACGGATACGTGTGTAGCGTGTAGCCTTAATTATCTTTTTATAGTTGTATGAGTTATTATATATTATATTATGATCTAAAAATATTATCGTGTTCCTTCTTCCCCTTTTACCACTGAAATCTTAATCCAGGCGCTGGAATAATAATAAACTAATTTAATTGCCAACACATTTTTAAAAACGAGATCGAGGTTTAGCGTTCTCGAGACGTATACGCATGAACTAAACATGCAACTTATGGTATTTAGAATCTAGATAAACGATATATTTGAAGGCCTTCGCCCTTTAATGGTAATCGGAATAGAAATCCAAACAAAAAAAATCATCCCGAATATAAAATATTTCGATAAATGAGGACATTAAATACCTATTGAAAAATAATTTCAATATACTTAACTACAACTTTAAATAGAACCTATATTTAGTATATGATCTAAGATATTATATAGTATCACGAATCAAGTTTCTGTTTTTTACTGAGCAATAATATAGGAGATACAAAACTCGATTTAATTTTGTATAAAGGTGCTATACATATCGTAATACAAATAAAAAATATATTAATGTTATTATTACTGTCGATGATTAAGAATTACAATATAATATACAAATGATAAAATATATAGATAATTAGGTAAACGTTAATTAAATTATTTTCAATGTTTATTTTAAATATTAAGTATATATACCTTGCTTACTTTATTTGCATTAAATAATGATTCTTTAACTTGATTTTTTTTATTTTTAACATTCGTTGAACTAACACAATATTTAATTTGTAAATAAAAATGACAATGAATTTTATTCAACGTTTACAAAATATTTATTCAATCGCCCATTGAAAAATGCAATATGGGTACTAACTACTAATATTATATTTCAGGTTTTTTTTTTCCCAAGGGTCGGATACATTTTTCTTCTTCAGCAAGAAATTTGAATCTCATAGTCCCCCCCTTAATAGATAATTACCTACCTACCTACATCGTTTTAGAACTTTTTTAATTAAGTTATTTTATATTTTCATTTTGTAGTGTATGTGGGCGGTATAGTGAGGCTATAGTATAGTGACTTTTTGTCCGCCTACATTTCTCGGAATAAATTACACGACAACCGGCGTAAACAATGATAATAATTTATTGTTCATATCATAAATAATACCTCACAGATTTGAGAGAAAAACATCCATAAAAATAATGTCACCATCGGAACGTTTTCGCAGTAAACAATTATTCATTTATTCGACTTGAAGAAAAAAAGGCTTGTAAAAAAATGTTCAGACGTTTGGTAATGACGGAAATAATAACGGTGCTACATTAACAACCGTTTAAGTACACGGAATTGGTTCAATTATTTTTCTCGATTAGAAAATTGCAAAGATCAACGCAGCAAACCGTATTCTAAATTTCTACTCACGTTCGTTTAGATCGTTTCCCGGCGAAATTAAATCGTACATTAACGAGGAGAACAATAACTACGAATATATTATTATGTGTCCCTCGAAGGCTATTATTATTATTATCATCATTATTATTATATATGTGACACCGGATTAGAGCATAATATATTATAGTGTTGCAAAATCAAAATATGTATGCAGCACGCCAGCACGTCCCATGCCCGTTACGACGACCCGTTACCAGACGGTTTTTATGTTATTAGTAGTCGACTTTTGTACTTCAACGCCGATTTCGGTCCAATCTGAATTAATCGCTTTGTCCGGCAAATGTCCAGTTGGTGTCGAACGACTCCACGCACGCGATCGCGTACAGATACCACAGTGCAATAACGATGTTAATAAACGGCGTCTCGCTTCGGCGAAACAGGAATAAAATAATATAATCGACGAATTATTTTATCCGAACACGCTATCGCGGGCTAAATACGTATAAATGTATAATCGTATCCGTTTGTGTCGCGATCGTTACCTTCACCGACACCGGTTTTTGGTGTTGCCGCCGAGAAACCGTATATGCTATAATATACGTCTACAACACACACAATATATTTTTATATATATAGCACGTGTTGTGAAACCCAAGTCGTCATTGTTGTTACATTAAACGTATACGATCGGCGCACGCGAATTGTAGTACTACAATATTATCATAGTAGTGTTTATAGAAGTTGTTACCTCTTGTTATCATCGAATTTGTGCCAATCAATGACAGCTACACGGGGTTGCGTATTATTTTTCATAAATATTTTTTATTCACCACCGGTGAAAACATTCGGGGTGGGGGTACTAGGAAGCAAGTAACACAGAATATGATAGAACGTGAGATCAAGGTGATAAGGTTTAGCAGCAGAACCGATATAATAGGCAATGACGACAAAGATATTACTAAATGTATAATGCTAAACAGTGTTCTGCTGTCCGGGCGTTACGTCATCACCACAGTACGACGAGCAAAACCGACCCCGTTTGTATTGGAAACATTACCCCTCAAAACGCCCTACAACGCACCGACGTTCGGGTACCGCGCGCAGACCCCAAAATCACGAGAAATCTACGAGATCAGCACCACTGCCGGCCGGCTACGCGCGGTTACCATGGCGACGGCGGCGCGCGTATTACGTGCACCTACAGCGCGTGTACCGCCGTACGCGTAACTCACGCGTAGCACCGCCGCGTAACCGTCACGTGGCCGACACGAGGGCGGCTGCCGCCGTACCCGCGGGGGCGGTATAATAGGGCTGCACGCGATCGATTGCTTGCGCGTCCCGGCTAAAGACAACAAACGCGACCGCCCGGGTCGTACCGCACCGGTACACGCTCATCATAGTACCGCAATCATGTTATACCATCATCATCATAATACATAAAAGTCGTAACAGTAAACATAATACATAATTAATCGTAAGACGCTACCAGGGTGGTATTGCGCTCACCTCGTGTAACAGAGCGGCCGATTCAATCATTTTCCGACGATACCATTATCGTCATCGTCGTCGTTGTCATCATCGTCACTATCACGTGTGCACCACTGTCAATGCGTCGTTAAATGACTCTGGCGGATGGTCTCGTCACGCTCACGCATCTACCGTCTATCGCGATGCTGACGCCGCGGGCGACGGTGACGGCACAGACATGATCGCGAGCGATGTTTACCGCACGTTTATTCCCGGAGTTGGTGCCCGCGGTCGGAGATCTTCAACGGTACAACCTGTGGCCAGCGAGTGTGCGACGGTGTGGCTTATTTAAATATATACACACACACACAAACATACACGTACATACACACACAGGTAAGCGGAGCTGTCCCGGCGGTGACACGATCAGACGTTCGGTCGGCAGGGCACGCGCGGTACGTCTGCCGGGCGGCGGTAAGCTTTCACCCGGTGGCGGTTCGTAACTCGGCGGCGTCGAGCTTGCGCCGTAGCGCTCCCTGGTGGTCGGTTCGGTCGTCCGCCGTCGACGCGGAGCGCCGCGACCGGCTGACGGACGACGACAACGAAGACGACGAGGTCAAGTTCAAGCTCGCGCCGAGCCGTGTTATTACTCTTCGCCTCCGCCGCCGCCCCACCACAGATCTTTGCCGCCGCACATACGTGATCCGATTGCGAAACGCGGTTCAGTCGAAACGTTATTTATTTTTTCGGCACCGCACCGCCGCCGCTATTGCGCATTCCATTAATAACATTATTGTGTTTGCTTTAATATACATAATATTATGTAAACGCAAAAACTGGCTCTGAGGCGTCTGAAGATTGTAACCACAGTGGCATAGTCTGAACCTATAATATTTATTTCAGTTTAGGCACCTACCGCCTACGAATACTGTATCTGTATGCATATTATGGTGCGAACCCAGGTGGGCTAGGGGATTAAGCCCCCCCATTTAGGAATCCTATATAATATTATGTATTTATTTATATAATAAATTGTAAAGTTCATACGTCCTAAAATCCATACATTTTAAATATAAACGAAATTCTTATTTTTGTTATCGAATCATAATCTAGTATATAG
This sequence comes from Nasonovia ribisnigri, assembly GCA_027563435.1. NCBI lineage: Eukaryota > Metazoa > Arthropoda > Insecta > Hemiptera > Aphididae > Nasonovia > Nasonovia ribisnigri. Next base: position 14,354 of record JANEHU010003132.1, on the reverse strand, counting down.
TCTATTATATTATTATGTACTAAAATATTATAATTGTATTTTTCTGAAAACATTTAGAAACCCCCCTCCTCTTTTTAGATTTAGATCCGTCCCTTATAACTATATCCACATTTTAACGCCGTTTTTCACCACTTCGTTGTCGAAGTGACTATACCAGCACATAAGATACGAGTAGATACGCTATATAGTACCCCGCATACACCGCGTCTCTATCTATATTTTGCTACGTGTCAAAACTGTATACTAACTATATTTTATAATATATTATTGTTATAATATATATTCGAGTTTGCCCTCCCCTTCCCCTAGAAATGATTACTAAATAATTTCCCAGCCAAATAATTTGGTCAGGGGGGAGGGAAGAGGCTGATTTTTTAGCATGCACATTGATCATTAAAACATAATTTATAAATTAAAAAAATTAACTAAAAACTTAATTAATACCTAACATTAAATTATACCTACATAAATATAATTAGTAGGGAAATTATAATTTTTTTATCAGTTCATCTAATACTTCACTTACCCCTTGGAGGTTATACTTAGAACTCTACAATGAACGGGCCAATTGTAGCCAATCCATTGAGACAATTCTAGTATAACGGGATAATTACACAGTTTTTAAATATTAAAGTTTTTAGATTAATATTTTAAACATATTATTTGTAATTTAACTATAAAATATATGAGAAAAACATTCAAAACCTAAAAAATTATAGTTTATGCTTTATGATATAAATGTATTGTACCTAATTTAATAAGTACTTATTTTATAAATACAAATATTGTAATTTAACCAAAAGCGTATTTAATAAGTAAGTATACACTAGTACAGTGGGTATTTACCCCTATGGATCTACCACAGATTATTGTTTTTATAATAAGAAAAAAATAATTTTTTATCGAAAATTGTTAAAACATTATTCAAAACGGTATTCATATTAACTCAACACATTTAAAAAAAAATGTATTACTAATCAAACTATTTTCGTTTTAAAAATATCAATAATATGAATCTTTGTTATACCTAAGTATTGAAAAAAAGATCATGGTGGAGGGGTATACCCCATTCCCCCTTATCGCCCACCCCTGGTACGTGCACAATGTTCATGTTAATTACATATTTACAAGTAACAATTTTCGATTAGACTTAGGTGGTAAACAATTCTTTGAAGAAAAGCCAAACATTTTTCAAGAAGGTTGATATTTGAAAAATATGGAACTCTAAAATTAATATTCACTTCCTCTCTGAAGGTTTTTTACTTATGATTTATAAACTATAAATATCATACTGTCATACAACTATTTTTTAACATGAAGTTTATATTTTATATAGTAGGTAAATAATAATAAGTACCTATAGCAATTTAATATTAATATATATGAATAGATGCAGACGATGCGGTATAAAATGTGATATAAAGTGGAACATCGAATGACGATTAACAAACACTAGCTCAAAGAATCTACTGAAGTTTTCTCTATAAAGAAAAGTCCAATTTTTATACATGGATGGCATACTAATATGTATTTAATAAAATAATGTACAGCAACGCACATATATCATAGCGTCGGCCGATGTCAACTGTCTGTCAATCATTCGAAAAGACGAATATCATAATAATATTATCATTTTAACTCTCTACCAGATCAGACTCAATAACACTATTCCTCCCTTTTGAATCGAAATCAAAGTCGACGACCCCAGTGCTTTTGAAAACTACTTAGATTTTTAAATTTTGACCTTTCGAATGCCCCAACTTGATTCACTTTCCCAACGGAAAAGATACTGAAGTGGAAAATCGAATCATTGTTTCAACTAGGTACTTATGGTGTACACTGTACACAGACACAAAGAAAAAATAAAAAAACACATCATTGTAAATTCAATACATTTATCGCTCCACTCAAAATCTAAAACCGGAATATGCGAAGATTATACTTTCATTTTTCCAATATTCATGTTTGCTGTATTATCCTGCTGTTCTTTATCTAATTACCTGACAGCATTCAACTGGCTTTTGCCCAAAATCCCAGATGTTTTTGGCATTAAACTAAAATTTTCAAGAAATGTGATATTATAGTCTACCGATTCGAATGTATCACAACGGCACTCGTACTAAACATCCAATATAGCTATTTCGCCTATTTCTAATTTGTTTTCTGGCCATTTAGTTTATGTTTAATAAACTTAAATATTACGAGTCACATTGTATATGAGCTCAGGTACTTAACACATTGGTGATACGACGATCGAAAGAAATGTCGGTCAATCATAGATTCACAGCAAATAAAAATATGTCTAAACTTGTTAAGTTATAAAAACGACAAGGTAATTTGAACTACGTATGTTATATTATAATGTGACGATGTAAGATTGTATTATTCAAGGGCAGATCCAGCCATGCAGATAAAAAAAGAGGATGCTTTACACTGCATTTCATATAGTACACAAAAACATTTAAAACCTATAACCTACCAAATATTATTATATACTGTTATTTAGTTTCAATTTTCACACTTTTGGGAAATTAGAATTTGTTGTTTTTTTATTATTATATGTTTGTCTTTACGATTTGTTATATTATTTGTTGATACTGTAGGAATATATTCATAAGCCACTGTCAAGAGCTAACTATAAAGTGCCTATATGACTATAATCTATAATGAATAATATTATATTATAATATTATATAAGTACCTAAACAATATATAATTCAAAATAAGTTAAAACATTATTAATATAATATAATTCCTAATAGTTGTAAAGCAATACTACAATTCGTATAGAAACATATTAAATAAACTTGTACGTTTATCTAAACAATTATATTATCAAAATAGATTACAACATGCTCAATCTGATTCTAAACTAGTTTGGAATACAATAAATGAGGTCACTGGGAAGCCGAACCACATGGTTAATAGAATTAACAAGATAAGAAATAAAGTTGGTATTGTTACTGACTCCAAAATTGGTATCTGTAATGAATTTAATGATTTTTTCGTTAATGTAGGAAAAAACTTAGAAATAGAACATAAAAGTACAAATATTTTACTACCTCAAGATAACACTAATATTAATGACAATATATTTCTAAAACAAATTGACAAGGACAAAATTATAAAACTTCTTGATAAAATTAAAAATCATAATTCTTATTTCAAAAATAATATTACAAATTATATACTCAAAAATGTTTCAAAATCTATTACTGTGCTTTTATCTATTATTTTTAATCATTCATTATCAACGGGTAAGTATCCTGCAACCTTTAAAAAATGTATCGTTCTACCATTATACAAAACAGGAGATAAATTATCTGCGAAAATTACCACCCATATCATTATCATTAACTTTGTCAAAAATTTTTGAAAAATTTATCAAAATCAGAGTATTCGGTTATCTAGAAAAAAAATAATTTATTTCAGTCTCGCAATTTGGATTTATAACTGGTTTGTCTACAAACGATGCTCTTTTTCAGGTTGATGAATTTATTAGAAAAAATGTGGATAAACATTTTAAACTAATGTGTATTTTTTTGGATGTACAAAATGCATTCGATTGTGTCAATCGAGAATTATTATTAAGGAAATTAGAAAATTCTGGAATACGTGGAGTTTCAAATAATCTTTTTAGATCTTTTTTGAGTGATAAAACGCAAAGTGTTAAATGTGATGACTTTTATAGTGAATCTCTTAATGTATCTTGTGGAGTACCGCAAGGCACTGTGTTAGGTCCCTTATTGTTTATTATATTTATAAATGATTTATTAAAATTAAAAATGAATTCAAGTTCCGAAATACTAAGCTTTGCAGATGATACAGCTATTTTTTTATCAGAATCAACAGTTGGTTTACTATATACCGAAGCCAATAAATTATTAAATACTATTTACACTTGGTTTTGTAAAAATAAATTAAAATTGAATCTGGTTAAATCAAAATATATGTGTTTTGAACAGCAAGCATCAAATTGCTTGATAACTAATAACCTTATTGTTCATTTATTAAATTGTATAATTATAATCTTGAAAAAAAAATGAAATTTCATTTATTCTGTGGCGCAACTTGTACTTCTAAATGTATTATAGGTACTTGAAAAGGTAAATAAAATAAAATACCTTTGTATAATTGTTGACTATAGATGGGAAAGTCATATTAATAATACTTTGCGTATAAATTCTTCTACTTATTTAAAGAAGCTAGGTACATAATATTTAATAATTATTATAAAAGAATGATTTTTCTAGCATTAGTTCAGTCAGTTTATTCTTATGGTATTTCCATTTGGGGAGGAGCCGCAAATAATGTTTTATCTAGACTTATAGACTATAGTTACTATTAATTGCATTGTCACATTTTTACTAAATCTTCCTAAGATAACTAGTACATTAATTTATAAGGAATTTATAGTAAAACGTTTAGAATGTATTTGCAAATTATCGGTTCTAGTCGATTTGTATAAACATAAAAAATTAATTACATTGCTAGATCATAAGCACAATACATGATATAAACAAAATATTAATTTACTTCTACCAAACTGGAACAAAGTATTTGGTCAACATAGTATATTGTATACGGGTTTGAAATTATGTCTTTCACTAAATATTAATATAAACGACTTTAAAAATGTATTATTATTTAATAATTATGTAAAACATTTAGATCTAACTAGTCGGTAGTTTTAATAGTAATTGTTTTTATTTTTCTTATATTGTAGTTATGTTAACTCTTATCCTAATTTGTTTGTTTGGTTTTTAAATTAATTATTATTCAATATAATATTTTATCCATTAAGTATTCTCTTTAAATAATAAGAACCGTGCCCCTAGCACAAACTTCGCTTATAGGAGGTGCTGCAATATTTAACTTTTATTTTTTGTAAAAAAATGTATATATTCTATTGTTGCAATAAAGATAAAGTTGTAATATTATTATAACTATTATCTTACAATTACTAATGTTCATGGCACATTAGTACAATAGTCAATAGTACATATTAATAAATTATTATTATACTACTATTTCCTGTGTAATGTTGTATTTAATATGTAAATTTAATTGTTGAGTTATAATGGCGAAAGCTAATAAAAAATGTTTCAGTATAATTTATTTTTTTACATATCTAGGTGCAATGGTAATATTATAATTAGTACATTTTTTAGAGACACTGTAAAATAAATATTGTGTTTAATACACAAATGCACAATATATTTAATTTAAATTATAAACTATTACAAATTAGAGCTCTTAGTAAATGTATGATATCTTTATTTTGTGTTATTGATGGATATATAAGCCGTTCAATGGTGTACAGTGTACACGTATCGTATTCTATTATCATCTGTAATAGTCTAAACTCTAGTCTAATGTATTGATTACAATACCTAGTTAAAATAGCCAATAGGTACCAATATATATTACTATATTAGATTGGTTAAAAAACATCGTTCGGTACAAATGTATAATAGTTAGAATTAAACTGTAATATAATTTGGTAATAGGTATGTGCATTGTGCAGTAGGAAGGTACACGCCCCAAAAGTAAAACGCGGTATACCTATTAGATTCCAAACTTAATAAATAGGTATATTAGATATTTAGATTTAATAGATTTACTAGTTTTTTTTGTACTTCACATAAATAATATCATAAAAGTTTATTATAATATTGAATTTTAAAATATACTGAAACAATACCGAATATATGAATGGTTTTTATTAACGCAAGGTATTAATTACATATTATTTTTTACCTATTTTTAGCCATGATTCATTTTCAAATTTTCTACATTTTTTTAAAATTATTGTTGATAAAAAAATGTCACCAATTAAAATATCTTGAAAATGTAATGCAAGGTTTTTCATAAGTTATTAAATAAAAATATTAAACATAATATATAGGTACGATTATTTTTATACCTATGAGCATTTAAAATTCAAATTTTGACAATATTCATAAAAATCTTGAAAATTTGCAAATTATTTTGCGGTTAAAAATGTATAAAATGTTAAATGTTTTTATCCAAAGATTTTAAATATATAACAAGATTTTTTCATAAATAGCTTATAATACCTACTGTAAGCAAAAATCTAAAAATAAATAGGTCATTTTAAAAAAAAAAAAATTTTGTTCAAATTTGGACGAAATAAGATATCTAATGAAAGAATAACAATTTTAGTTAAATTGAATATTATTTGTGGGTACATTATACGTTTTAAGTATATATTAGTGAACGGATTTGAATGCAAATTGCTGAATGTCCGAAAACATTGCATTCCAAGCACAAAGTTAATTTCCTACATTAAGGAATTAAAAAATGTAACTTTTATTTTTCATTTTTTGATATTTTTAGTGCATTATTATGTTTTTAAGTAATTTTTATTTGTTACTTGAAATTATAAATGTTTCCAATATATACATTAAATGTAGGTACATTGTTTAAAATTGTTCATTTTGTCCTAACTTGGTTAGGGTTAACCCGTTAACCTATGACACCTCAACCAATATTAACTAGGTAGGGTACATGGTTAATGGTAGCTATATATTACTGTGACCATTACCAATTGATTAAATCCATTATAATGGAATTTGATAAAGACGACGCTGTTGAAATTGAAAATGCACAAACATTATTGACCGATATATAATAGTTTGGAATTAAATCTATAGCGTTTATAAAATCAAACTATTGTAATTTACCGAAATATACCTATAACAACTTTAGAAACATCTGGATTATTGTTAGCTGATGCAATCGGTATTATTGAAAAAGTAAGAAATGAAATCGGAATAGATAAGAGTAAAATAGGGAAAGCCACAAATCACAAATTATAAAATGTAATTGAAAAAAATAAAGGATACAAAGCAATGAAAAATATTTCGAATATTTTGGAGGGAAATATAACAACTCAAGATGATATATCTGTAGAACTAACCATTGATGATATGCCATATATATGAAGTTTGCCCCAATGACTTCTTGTGACGTTGAATGAAGTTTTTCAGTATACAATAAACGACACTCGCGGATAACCGTAGAAGATTTTTGTTCGAAAATATTAAGCATCACGTTATTGTTCAGTATATAACAAAGATAATAAATCAGGTAAAAAAACTAAAATACATTTCAACTTTATATACATTTAACTATAGGGTGCGGCAGTCAAATCCGACGATTTGAAAAAATAAAAAAAAATAGAAAACATTTTTTTATTAATTTTTCGCCAAACAAATAAAAACTACACAAGTGGAATTATATGTTACATATATTTAAAAACTTCATTTTTAAAAATTGTGTCAGGCAAATGCCTTCCTTGGTTAGCCACACATTGTGAGAGTCTGACCGCGAAGCTTCCCATCACGTTGTGAAGTGTTTCCAAGGTTATGTTATTGATTTCAAGGCGAATTCGCTCCTTCAAGTCAACAATAGTCTTGGGTGGATTAATTTCGAACACCTTGGTTTTCAAATAACCCCAAAGAAAAAAATACGCCTCCTAACCTAGGAGGCGTCAAGTCCGGTGAACGAGCAGGCCACTGGATGTCGCCGTTTCGACTAATGGGACGCCCTGCGTACGAGTTGATTCCCGGGTACCTGTTTACCTGTACCGACACCGTTGAGTTGATTCCCGGGTCATTAGAGGGTACGTACGAGTTGATTCCCTATTGTTGTATATCAATTATCAATAGATTGCACGAGTAAAGAGTTTACGACCGTAAAGAGTTCAACCGTCACACACAACTCGCTCTTATGTCCACCGAGACCACGCGCGAATTTACAAAAAAAAAAAATCATTTTATAATTCAAATAATTTTCAATAATTTTTTTATATTTTTTTACCTAGTTACTACCAAATGTTTTTAATAATCATTTTTTACCTAATTCTAACTAAATGTTTTTAATAATAATAAATATAATATAATTCAATAAATAATAAATAAATAAAAATTAAATGATTTTCAAAATTTAAAAAAACTAAAAAAACAACATTTTTGAGAAACTTGTCAGCCAACCTCCTCGTGGTGTTTCTTGGGTTATGCTAATAGGCTGAATATCTTACTAAATATTGAATAAAATATATAATGACCTGGGAATCAACTCGTACGTACCCCTTAATGACCCGGGAATCAACTCGTACGTACCTCTTAAGGACCCGGGAATCAACTAATACATAAAAAAGGTCTCGGGAATCAACTCACCTATACCGGAGATTCGTGCAGTATGGCTTGTCGTACTAAATTCCGAGTATTTAAAAGCGATAAGAACATTCCCGAAAACTCTACCACTTTAACCCTGCCCACCAATTCTTGTTAAAATCGTTGGGTTTGACTGCCGCACCCGGTATAATTCAAAACATTTTTTAGGTTAAAACAGAAGATAAGTGAAAAGACAAAAGGAGTTTTTTTTTGTATTTAAATATTTTTCTTATAAGATACATTTTTATAATGATGTGTGTTTTATAAGTTTTAAGTTATAATAACAATATTAATATATTATACATACAGAAATCTGTTCAAAATAGTGTTTTTTTAAAGTTGTTTAGGGCATTTTTTAGTGCATTTTTTAAGGTATTAAGTCGTATTTTTTATGGTATTCAAGTCCGTTCCCTAATTATTATATTTTACACACTCAATGTCATTTTCAAAAATTAATTCAACCTACTGTATTATGAATAGTAAAATAAGTTTATTGTAATTTCAATAAATCATACATTTTTATGAGTATAAATAAACATTTTTAATTCATAAATGTATTGCTTATCTAATGATCTGTCAACTATACATAGAAATGTGAGTTTGAACATTTTTATTTCATTGAAAACATTTATACTGAAGGAAAAATATAACATTTTTAATAAAAGAAAAAAATTCACATTTATTACCGAGTTAAATATTATACATTGATATAGGTATATATAATATATATTTAATTATTTGTATTTTGAATTTACTATATTCTGTTCAATATAATAATACCAAAATAATTTTAAAATGGGTATTAATGGTAATAAAAGTACATAGTTAAAAATATAATTATGAGTATATGAATAATAATATAATTATTACTATAACTATATAATATCAATAGATTTATTTGATAAGAAATTAATATGATGAATTATAAAATTTTCAAAATTTTCACAAAAATAAATGTTCATGAAAATTTACATCACTACCTATACCGTATAAAATTAATCAACACAATCTAAAGGTCATAGCTTATGACTCATAGAGAACTAGGGAAGTATTATTCATTACCAACACATAAGTACACATCATTATAAAAGTTAAGACATTTTATTATTCTGAATTACTTATTCTGAATTCATTAAATTTAACTAATTAATATTTTAATTATGATTTTTAACAAAAATAATTTATTTTGTAAATTATCACATCGGTACCTAACCTATATTTGCAGGACGCTGATACTTATTAATTTACTTTAACGACAATGGCGTGTAGAACAGTGATCAGAACTGAAGCAATAACTATACACTTTTAACACTCACCCACCTTTTATACCGCAGGGCATAACTGAACCTTGGTAGAAAATATAATTATAATTCACACCAGGTATCTAATCAACATTACCAACCTACTCGCCCACAGTCACTCGTATTATTCAATGCTCCGAAGTGACTGCTGCACACTACAACAGTGGCTTATTTTCGGGAGAGGGATATGGGGGATAGATCCCCCTTCGCCTTTTCTTTTTATTTCTGTACCTATAAACCTTAATATACCTACTAGTATGTTATGTCTGTACCATAACTGTACTCACCTGTAATCAGTAATCATAAATCACAACTAACTACGATGTATGAATTCTGATAATAATAAATAATAAGGAGCAAATATAGGTAAAATTATACACAATCTCTTATCTCAGTGGACCAAAATATGATAACGTTTGTCACTGATTCTTATCCACAGTGTCCAGTGTTCTATTCTTAGATCATATCATAGAACAATGTGTTCCTATAGAAATAAGCTACAAATCAAATCAAAAAATGTAGTATAATTTAAAGATAGTTTTATTTTGCAAAAAATTGAACGTTTCCGGTTTTTGTCTTTATAAAAATGTACTATTAGTACTTTGGTACAAATATTTTTGCTCCATAATCTATTATAACATCTATCTACTTTATCATTGCTATACTATGTTGTTATATGAACTACCTATTGGACTTTCATGTCTATAATAATTAATATGTATATATATATCGAAATAATACGACGTAGTTAAGATAGTTACGATACTACTAAGATTGTTGATTACATAATGTACACTGTCTTTTAAAATATACTTGATTACTTGTGACTATATTACTTTAATTATATAGTTGTTGAATTACTCAAATAAAAATATATTATTTTTATGATTTTAATTTATAATACAGTAATATTTACTGACTTATTAGTACCCGTAAATCTAGCGAGGGGGTAGAATTATTTGGTCATAATACCCCCCCCCCCCTCCCCAAAAAAGTGAACCCTTTAGTCGGTCAAATCAACTTTAGTTGGCTCGAGAACCTGAAGAGCAAAGAAAAAAAATTCTTTTGCATGACTGGTTTCTTTGAAAATGTATTTCTAATTTCTATATCCCCATCCTCAAGAAAATCCTAAATACACCACTGCACTAGGAGTCTACAAATCTCTTAGGGATGCATTGGAGTCTGTAACATTATACACTATAGTTTATAGACTATTATTATAGTTAACAATATATAATATCGATTACTGTTTGTCTGTTTGCATTGTTTTATAATATAACAATTAATGTCACTTGTTGTCAATAATTGTAACTTTCTATTTGTATACATTTCGCGATCTAGTGGTTTTATACTCTAGTGCGTAAGCGGCACATTATAATATATATTAGTTTAGTGTTATTATAGGTACCTAACTTATAATTATAATTATTATTTATTACATTGTAGATTAAAAAGTGTATCAAATAAATGTTTAAATTCGTAACATAATATTATGTTTATGTTTAAGTATAATATTATTATTTTGCATCTAGTTTTTCATATATCATTATGTCATAAATGTATAACAAAACACATTGATTAAGCTATTTTTACATCAAAAAGTTAAATGAACAATAATGATGTAAATGTTAATTTGTATGAGCTTATATACAATAAACCAATGATTAAATAATAATTAGTAAGCTAGCTAGTAACTACTACATTTGTAATAGTTTAATTTAATTGTAGTAAGATTATTAGTAAAATTTAGTTTTAGTTTAAAATCGTATTTATTAATTAGTATTAGTTAAATATGTAACGATCTTTTTTATATTTAAAAGGCTTCATATTATGTTTATTGTGATTAATTATTTTCCCTTTTTGATAAAAAAATAAGGATAGAAATTATTCTTAAATTTGAATTTTCATAGTTGAATATATCATATTATATTATTAAGATGACATTTTCATAAATGTACAATAGCTACTTATACTCTAAGCTAAAGAAACTCAAGAGGATACACGAATACTTTGGGATTTTATGGCTTTCACCTGCAAGTACCCAACCCCTGCTAGCATTTAATGCTACTTCAGAAAGGCATAGAGCAGTGGTGCGGCCAGCGATGAGTGAGTCAAACGCCGAACAATATAATGCTAAAAAAATGAATAATAGGACAAAGAATAATATCTATTACTATATATGTAAAAACGTTAAGACGTGAGCTGCGATTTGGCCACCTTTGGAATAGAGTCTAAACTTTACACCATAGGTGTTTACGGCCGAGTCGTGGTGCGGTATATCGTCCAACTGCGAGTCAGTATGATGGCTGACAGCACCGCGAACACGTCGATCTGCGTACCTACTAAAAATCCACATTCTGACAACAGGGACATATTTACGATTAGGCACGGTAGGCCTAATTGCCTCTAATGGCCTTCCGTTATTAGGGGTCCTTGGATTTTATAATATTATACAAGTACAACAATTTATTGCTTTTTAAAATTAACAATGTAAGATAATTATTATTTCTTACTGTTTTGGATGATTTATTATTGAATTCAAATGTATCAGATCCAGTAGTGACTTATTAATAACCAAGTACTTTCGAAAGCTACCATACAGCAGTGTGAGTTCCCTAATTTGTTCAATTGGTTTTATACACGGATAACCGTGATTTATATTATAATGTAGAAGAACGGTTGCACTATCGTTTATGTTATTAATTATCAAAATTATTCAGTATGTTAATTTTAAATTATTAACACAGAAAAATAATGGCCCGATTTATAGGTAATTAAAAAAAATATGTATATATTTATTTAGGTATACATATTATATTCCTTAACACTAAAATAACAGGGGGTACAATAATAGCTAATATACAACTATTATGTAGCAACTATATATAAGTCATAATCATAATTTATATCTTATTAATAGGTAACAATTTAAAGTATTATATTATCTACTTGAATTAATTTATAAATAACACGTTAAGTTACCACTATTTTTTTTATAAATTAAAACGAGTCAGATAAATAATAACATGGATTTAGGAAAGGAAGTTGGGAATTATTAAACTAAAATTATAAAGAATATTTTTATCACAATCATTTAAAAAAAAAACAAAACAATAACATAGAAATTAATGAAAATGTTTCGTATTGACTCAGGGAACGTCAATACAAAACATTTCCACCTCTTTCTTATGTTAACGTTGGTTTATGACAGTAAAAATAGGTAATAATAAAGGGTAATAGGTAATAATAAAAATAAGTTATAACAATACCAATAATAATGATAAAAATAATAATAACGCGTGCTTATTATTTGAATAACGTTCTCGCGTAATACCAAATGCGGAAAAAGTATTCGCTCCTCTTCAATAACGCAGCGTTCGAATAAGACGATATGTCTGCGTCCATGTTGTTGTCTCTGAGCCATGATGTAGTGGTTTCTGATGTTTGCGTCAGAGACGGTTTAGACTCTATTACTGATTCTTCAACGTCCGACTCATAATAGTCTAATAAAATAACATATCGAATATCATTCGGTAGAATGGAATTATATAATATATAACCTACTTATATTTTATATCAAACCCCAAATTTCCTATTTTAATGTTTAGCGTAACAAAACATTTTATTTGTTGCCCATATGAAAATTAATATTTTATGATGACTCTCTAATCAGAAATGTTACTATCACAGACACTTGTCACAATACACTTTAAAATGTCGTAAGACTTCAGAAGGGACATAATAAAAAGTCACTTAATGTGCATGTTTGTTTTAAATAGGTAGGTACTTATATAGGTATAAGTTTAATACATAGTCCGCAACTCATATCCTATACATATATTGTTCGAGCGAGGAGAGAAGAAAATTAAAATGGTGTAGTAAATAGTAATTTAATATTTTTGAGGCGTGTATACTCATAATCAATAAACGCTAGTGTATATTGCAGCATATATAGGTACATAACCCACGCGCAGTATAATATTCAACACCAATGGCGGTGGCTCACCTGTCGGTTTTTGTACGGTGTAAGGTTCTTCAGTTTCCAGTGGTTCGCTGACGCCCACTTCGTTTTTGGCCAGTATCCTAATTTGGTACCTATGGTTCTCCTGCAATTTAAAAAAACACAATGCACGCAGTTCAGTATAATTGTCAAGGCATATAAATAAAATAAGTCACAGCGTACAATTAAGTCGATACAACCACAGGCGTAAAGTGAGGGATGGGAACTGGAAAGTGATATATACTGTCTCCGTATAACAAAAATAATGAGGCCATTTATCAGTGGTTCAATTTTAATCAGTTAAGTAAAATAGTAAGATGATTAACTATATAATAATCCACAATGTTTATAATTTAAACAAATTTAAAATTTTTTTTTCAGCGAGAATTTTGATAAAAATATTAAATCAATTCAAATCAAAAATCTATTGTAAACTGGGTTTTAGGTGAATTCTAATTTAAGGTACTTATTATAAGTTGTTAACAGTGTTGTGTATGTAAAAATTAAAAAAATGTATTTCTACATTTTAATTAGAAACGGCCTTGCGTTGTTAAGTCAATTTATCGATTTATCTACTAACAATATTATGTACTTTCCGTCTCTAATATGTTGATGGTCGTACATTAGATACATTTTTAAGTAAAAGATACTTTTCTATCGGATATATTTATGTCATCTATATTTATTTATTTTATTTATAATAAATGGGTTAGAAACCCTTTTGAACATTTTTTACAAATTACATGATTACAATAATTACAATAACGCTTATAACAGAATATTAAATTAAATTGACAATTATGATAAATTAGGTATAGTTAAGTCATAAAGCAGAATAATAAATTAAATTAA
>JANEHU010003131.1:0-31517 GCA_027563435.1 Nasonovia ribisnigri | reverse complement strand
AAAGATATTGATTTTTATTATTATTATATAATTTACTTTTAGATTCTGAGCGGAGCTATGAATGTATTAATTTTACAATAATGTGTTTTTTTTAATTTAATTAAAATTTATTTTTATTTTTGTGTCTGTCATAATCACCTTTTAGGACAGTAAAAATGATTCGATTTTCTTCAATAGTACCTTTTCTGATAGGAAAAGTACTTTGGCGGGTCAAAAGTTAAAATTTCTCAGTAGTTTTCAAAAGTGCCATGAAAAACAAATAAAAATTAATGGAAAAACGGGAATTTTTACGGAAAACCAATTTTCGACAAAATTTTGGTTTTTGGCATAACTCTAAAAGAAATGACCGTGGATACATAAAATTTGGACTGAATATTTATATAAGCTCTTTCTACACACCATAGCATTTTCAAAATATTCTGACTTATTTTGAGCTGTTAATGGACATTTTCAGTTTCCAATTGTTTTAGTTTTTTTTTCTAAAAATGTCAATAAAATTTTAAATGTTGGGTATAAAATCTTGAAAATGTAATAGTAGGCTTCTAATGTATTGTCACAATAATATACGAAAAATATTAAAAATCCGTAGTCACAAATTTTTTTTATAAGCATTTAAAGTTCAAATTTTGACAAAATACGTAAAAATTACGAAAATTTGCAATTTATTTTGAGTTAGAAATTCATAAAAAATTTTCTTTTTATATCCAAGGTTTGAAAATTTAATACAAGATTCCTCATAAGTTTGCTTAATTTTATCAATAGAAAATTGTTTATAAGCAAATCAAAATAAATTTTTATGAGAATTTTAAGTTCAAATTTTTACAAGATTAGATATTCACTCGATTTCTCATGTAGCGATTTTTTTATTTTGTTGCAATTCAAAAACGAATAACTGTAGATGCATACAATTTTCACTGAATGTGTATATTAGCATTTTCTATACACCATCTAATTTTGAATATATTTTGACTGTTTTTAACGGACCATTTCAATTTTCAATTTTTTTAGTTTTTTTTTATATAAGTACTAATAAATTTTTATTTGCTGGGCAAAAAATAATGACAATTTAATACAAGGCAACTGATATATTGTTACAAAAGCAATTGAAAATTATTAAAAATACATAAGCACACATTTTTTTTATTAGCATTTAAAGTTCGAATTTTGACAAAATTCATAAAAATCTCGTAAATTATCAAATCATTGTTACTAAACAATTATAAAATGGTCAGTTTTTATAACTAAGGATTGAAAATTTAAAACAAATATTCTAAAAAATAATACATACTGTAAACAAAAAATCTAAAAAATATATAAACACAGTTATTTTTACAGACATTTTAAGTTCAAATTTGGACGAAATTTCATATTAAATTCAATTTTAACAAGTAAAAGTATATATTATAATATTTTCTAGCATCACTGATAATTTTAGGTTAATAATTAAATAATATGAATAATATTAATTCAACTTAGCAGCTACCGTATATTAACAATATCAATATAATTTCAAATATCCTAGACTGACACACCGTCTCCGCTCACAATCGTTTTTCGTATACAATGATATTATATCATTGAATTCAAATTTAATATCATCTATTATACAGTGACCTACTTGTAACCTACTGTACAGCAGAGCGACATCCACTTGACCCCCTTTTTTTTAAATGAAATTTAAATGTAGGTATATTTGATTTTTATTTTATTTGTTTTTTTACTATATTTATATAGTGCATGTCAACTAATTGCATTGATTATTATTATTATTTAATTTAATTTTTAAATGAAATTTAGTATTATTGAAGTAAACCTGTGATAGTGTACATGATCCCATCAGGTAGTACTGAAGTAGAAATGGAGAGATTCCATGTTCCCGTCAGGTAGTAACTGGTGTAGACCCGTAATTCGGGAGAGGTTACCACCGGTACAGTTTACGGGTCATTCAAATCGAGAGAGTTTATAATCACCCGACTAACCGACTTATCAGTTATAACTTGAATTTTTATAAATTAAACCAAAACGTATGTCTATTTCAATTACGTATTTATTAATTATAATTACCCTACGACCGGTGACTGGGAAAACGACGACGGTATTGTATTATTCGATCTCGTGTATTTAATACAATATTAGAGATCGGAACTAAGACATTCGTCTAACACACTTGGATAGTTGGATAGCACATTTTTCGTGACATTTAATATCCATTTTAAGTCTTAAAGTTAATTTAAACACCAAAATAATATGAAAACAAATTTACCTTAAACAAGACTCTTTCGGCGGAATCTGTGACGTGTGTGAACACTGAACTGAAATTTTGTGATTAATGAAAAATAAAACCATACGGAATGCAGTTTGGTTTTTTTTTTTAGAATTTTTAATCGACTGGGTCTTCTGCAATGATATTGGCAATTGCCATGGAATAAATTGCCATAAATGATAGATATTATATTACGTCAATATGATGAATCCACAGATATAATATAATGCAACATTTTATATCAAAGAGTTTCGTGTTTAGGAATAATTTCTTAATTTAAACTTGGTATGACAATAACCAAAACAGTTTGTAATTTATAATTTAATTTTTGATTAAGATGGTGAATAGATATTAGAAAATACATTTTTTTTTATGTTTCATTAAATAAGAATTTGACTATAAATAAACAAATATGATTAGGTACTGATTTTTAGATTTAATATAAAGGTATACACTGTACAGTAAACACTGTTTGTAGTCTTGTAGAAAGTACCTACACCAGGGAACTAAAATCGTTATTTCACGTTAAAAAGTAAAACTAATTTATGACAATTCTTGTATTAAATTGTAAGGATTTTTTTTCAAAAATAATAATCAAAAAAAAGATTTATGAAGTAGGTATATGTGTGGCTATATGTGGTATATATACGTCCGCTATCTGCATAATATCAGTATGAATGTATGATTAGTATGAACTATAAATATATATTAATTATACCATCTATAGCAACTTCTAAGGCAACTGTGCAATTTTTTAAAAATAATAATCATAGTAAAATACTTATATAATTGCAAAATATTGAATAGGTAGGTACCTATTTATATGGTATAAAATACACTAAAATAGGTGTGAATACTAATATAATATTAACATTAATATATTGCTTTTAATACTTCTCGCCGCAAACCTAAGGCGTTATCCGGAGTATAGTAAATAGGTATAATATGCAAAAAAAAAAGGAAAAAGATATGAATTATTATTGGTGTGGAGAAACGAAGACGGCCTCGGTTGATCTAGCTCGCGTATATTGCGTTTTTGGATGAAACATTGAAACGTATTATGCTTCTACAGTTCTACGTCACCCAATCAATAGAGTTTAATTTAAGTCTAAAAAGCAAATTTTAGCCCTAAAATAACATGAAAACAAACTTACGCGGAAACATCGATTCTTCCGGTGAAACCTAGCAATGCAGACGTGTAGTACATTCACCGCTCCTGAAGAAACGGCTATCTTGATCCGTCTTCATCTCGCTCTGAACTGAAACTTTAAGGTATCGAAATACTTTATGATAATAACCTGAACGTATGACGACATGCGAGAGTTTGTGTTATAAATTAGGTATGTTATAATAGAAAAAAATGCTAAGGTACTGTTGTCCGTCTATTGTTGGCTTATTTTATTTTTTTTGGTCACTGTAATTAATGGAATCGTTATAATCGTTTTCGACGAATGTCGACAATTGGCGATTACCATGGATGATTTAATATGATTAATTCACGGAACTTATATATTCAGTACCTACCTAAACGGTATACGGTCCATACGACCATACGCTCTATTGATAAATCATTATATTATATTCTTTTACGTTTACAGAAATCTTTGTGAACGGTCATATTATATTCTGGTTTTATACTTCGACCATGGTCGCATGCCAAATTTAATCGTACAAACTATTATGGTCCACTAGCTTGTAGACATTCTAATGCATTATCCCGCCGGTGCCCCAAGACACTGTTGGGAAAATTACATTTCTTTGGCAATTAAATTACAATACCTACGAATTATAAGTTTCTTAAATGACACCGGAACATATATGGAACAATATGTAGTTATTAATTGTTATTGGAAAATGAATTGAATTAAATAGATTTAAAACCAAATTATTGTACATTTAATTTATTTATTTTTTTATAATACAAGTTAATAAATAATAAATTTAAACTAAATGCATATATTTTTGATTAATATTGAAAGAATATTTTGCCACACATATGTTTAGGACATTAAAATCTCATATTTTAAGAATTTTAAGAGAATATAAATCCTGCCTGTATTTATAACTTATAAGTTAGAACATGTATTTCTATAAATTAAACCAAAATGTATATAGTATATGTATATTTCAAGTACCTATAACATATAGGTATACACCTATTAATGATTATAATATTTCTACGACCTAGAACAGGAAAAACGATTACGGCGTTTGTATTATTCGATCTCGCGTATTTTATACATTTCGAACTCGGAATTAAAATATTCGTCTACAACACTTGGATAGCATATTTTTAATGACAATTAATATTTAATTTAACTTTAAAAAATAAATTTGGGAAGCAAATAAATAAAAAACAAACTTGCATTTAAAACATCGATTTTTTCAGCATTCGTCGGAATCCGTGACACGTGCACTATAGCTACGACGTCCCTCTGAAAACGCTCCAGATACATATCTAAAAATATTGTGATTTGTGAAAAAAGAAACCATACAAAACGTAGTATATTTTTTGTTCATGCCAGTATCGTTTGTTAAAATTTTAGAATTTTTCATCGACTGTGTCTTCTGCATCGACTTTGACAATTGCCATAGAATATTAATTATAGATATTGTATTGTACGTCATTATGATGAATCCACGGATCTAATAAAATGCAATAAAATTGAAAATTTTCAGTCACTTCAGTCAATGAAATTGTTTATTATTTATTTGTTCCATTCTAAGTTTTTATCACTTATCAGTTATCACAGATAGTTTATAGGTCTCTGTCAGTGGTGTATTTAGGAATTTGTCATGGGGACGGTCCAGACAATTTTCATAATACAGATCCGAGGGGGGCTTCGCCCCTACACCCCCCAATTGCTCTTTATTAAATAAATTTACCATATTTTATATTTTTATATAGAAATTCAATTTATTACAATGAATTAACATAAATCCATTTTTATGTTAATTATTTATTTTTAATATTACAAAATCCAATTTTTTTTGGACTTATGCCATTTCATTGATTATTTCATCAACATCTAGATGTATGTCCCGATGAATAGACATCATAGCTAGTCCATTTAGCCTCGTCTATATAATAATACAATTAAAAATACAGTATAAATTAGTTATATTGTTGTATAGTAGATATTAAATATTTTCCAAAATAATTAAAAGATTACTTCGTTCATTGTGGATCTTAGATATGTTTCCAACCTTTTCAAGGTTGAAAAAGATCTTTCAGGTGTTGCTGTTGACACCGGTAATGTGCAAAACAATTTAATTAAAAAATGTATATTTGGAAAGCCATTCTTTGCTCAAAAGTACTTCTAACCCACTTTTCATGTTTACATCTTGACTTGCTATTTTTAATTTCCATATTTTAATTTCAACATAAGCATTATCATTTTCCACTGGTGGTAAATAAAACTCAACCAAATTCTCAAGTGATATTTTTTCTGCATCAGTAAATGTTACACTAAATAAACATTCAAACCCTATAAAAATATACAAAACATAATATTTAATACCAATTTTTATATTAACCTAGATAAATCACTATTCCTATTACCTTCAAAAACGGATTTATGATTTAAAAATTTAGTTGTAAGTTGATTGATAAAATTGTCAATAAATGGCATAAACACTGTCACTCTATAATAATCTTCTACAGAGGATACTTGAGGATTCGCTCTATTTGTTTGTTTATTTGCTGTGCGTTTTTTGGTTATTTCTGTGCCAATAACATTTGCCAAATTCTATTAAAATATTTTAAGTTAAATACATATTAATACTCAAAATAAAATTACTTCAAACTCAAATCACATACTTTAGTTTCTCATATAAAATATGAAATTCTTTTTCTGCATCCTGTCTCATTTCTTTTAAAGTATTAACTAATAATTCAATAGTACTTAAAGTAGTTTTTAAATCTATCTGTTTTTTTCTGTAGTTGTTTACACTCAACACAGGCAATCCAAGGGCAAAAAATATCTAAAATATTTAAATATATATTTATACTATGTATACATTACTATATATTTATATAAATGTCCAATTAAAAATGTACCTTTGTAACATATAAAGGAACTAAACACTCAAAATCCAATGCACTTTTTAATAAAACATTAGCATCAGTAGAAGATGGCACACCCCAAGTAGAATAAATTATTTCCAGTGTTTTTACTACAAATGGTAATAACTAGGGCAGTGAAGTTGTTGCATTTGCATGTTTTTTTTAAATGGTTATATTTATTGCTGAGTGAGCTTAAAATATGTTTCATTAAACCCTTAATTTAAACCAAAAAAAATTATATTGCAATAAATGCAATTTTGGTGATTTTTTTAATTTTACTGCAATTTTAACTATTTTTGATAATTTTCGTTTACATTTAAGATTATATAACTTAATATATAAAATAAAAGTAACTAAACGTAGCAGTGAACAAATTTCTATATTTGTTGTAATACCTACTTATTATTTCTATAGAGCGATTATCGCATTTTGGTCGTTAAGATAAAAACTTGTCCCTCAATAACATATATTATCGTCTATTTATTTTATTATCGTCAAAAATCATCCGCACGTTTTTGTGGCACGTACTGTAGTCGTTCGTTATACTTTGTCGCGTCTATTTCGTCCGTTAAAATGCCAAAAGTTAGACCGATTAAATCAGCCATTTTAAAAAATTACGTATCAGAATTTGGTGACGCTATATTTTCTTCTGATGGCAGTATTCTCTTTTGTAAAATGTGTGAAGTGCAAGTATGTGCCGATAGACGATATATTGTGACACAACATCTAAAAACAGATAAACATTCTAGGGCAGTAAATAAGAAAAACAATACAAAGTCACAAGTTCAACAATTAGTAACAAATACAAAAAAGTCAAATTTTTCGTTTGATCTGTGTAAAGCATTGATGTCAAGTAATATTCCGTTACATAAAATTAGTAACATACATTTCCGGTCATTTTTGGAAAAATACACTGGAAAAGAAATTCCAACAGTTACTACTTTACGCAAAACATATGTAAATGATTGCTACGATGATACTATGAAAATTATCAGAAATTATGTAACTGGTAAAAAAATATGGGTATCTATAGATGAAACAACAGATACAAGTGGACGTTTCATAGCTAACGTTGTAATCGGAACCTTGGAATTTGATCAACCTTGTAAGATATTTTTACTCACTACGGAAATTCTTGAAAAAGCTAACCATTCTACAATAGCCAAACTTTTTGACAAGTCCATGTTTATATTATGGCCCAATGGAATACGTCACGATGACGTTTTGTTATTTTTATCTGACGCGGCCCCTTATATGGTCAAAGCAGCTTCTACAATTAAAGTTTTATATTCTAAAATAGTGCACATAACTTGCCTGGCTCACGGTATACATAGAGTCGCTGAAACCATAAGAAGTAATTTTCCAAAAATTGATAAGCTTATCGCCAAAGTAAAACAAATATTTTTAAAGGATCCTAACCGTATTTTATTGTTTAAAGAAGAAGCTCCAGGTATTAATTTACCTCCTCAGCCCATTATAACCCGATAGGGGACATGGATAAATGCCGCGTCCTACTATTGTGAACATTTTGTAGAAGTAAAAAAAGTAATACAATTATTAAATTCAAATGATGCTATTTCTATTGAACAAGCTCAACATCTTTTGTCGGATAGTTCTATGGAAACCAACTTGGCATTCATTCATTCCAATTATGGTTTCATACCAGCAGAAATCACTAAACTCGAAACCCAACATGTTCCATTAATCGAAGCTTTATCTATAGTTAAAAACGTTGAAACTAAAATAGAAAAAATTACGGGACAAAATGGAATATTAATAAACCAGAAATTCAAAACTATTTTACAAAAAAATGAAGGATATCAAATAATTTTTCGTATATCAAAAATTCTAAGTGGAGAAATACAGTCAATGGAGGGCTTGCTAGAAGACTTGACCAACAACGATTTAATCTATTTCAAGTACGCGCCAATAACAACTACTGACGTAGAAAGAAGTTTCTCCCGATACAAAAATTTGTTGTGCGATAACAGACGATCATTCGATTTTGAAAACTTAAAAAAATCATTTGTAGTGCAATGCAATAATGTAAGCAATATTCATATTTAATTTTTAATATTATTATGTATTAATATATTTAATTTTATTGATAATAATTAAATTTTTTTAAATTTTTTCAATGCAATTTTTAAATTTATAAGTGCAATTTTTAATATATTTTAATGCAATAATGCAATCAATTTAGTGTGTTTTTTAATGCAATAACTTCACTGCCCTAGTAATAACTTAACAAAGTCATTTAATGACTCATATTTTTGAACCCATCTTGTTGCGCATTGTATTTAAAGGTCCTAGCATTTGAGTCTCTGGAGTAGCTTTTTTCAATTTTATTGATCAATGCATTTTTCCTTTTAGGTGTGTTAAAAAACACATAAAGTTGCTCAACTATTCCTAAGCAATTTCTAACAGATTGTATGTTACTTGATGTTTATACGGCTAAATTAAATGAATGTGCTGCACAATGTACATAAAATGCTTTTGGATGTGTAGCTCTAATCACAGCTTGGACCCCATTAAATTTCCCTGCCATATTACTGGCTCCATCATAGCCTTGGCCATACTAGTAGTCACACTCAATACCACAGCTATTTAAACCTTTAAAACATAAATTAAAGTATATTATCAGTAAATTATTATCCACCCACCATTTATATAATTCAATTGATATTCACCATTCAATATAGACAAAGCTAAATTTGATCCAGTCAAACTATTGATTTCAAAAAATTAAAGAAAATCTTCGTGCAAAATATCATTATCATCCATATAACGTGCACTTAAAGATAGCATATATTAATGAATAATGGCTACATCTGTAGTTTCGTCAGCCAATATAGAGAAACATTTAGATGAATTTACTCAATAAACTATCTTTTTAAGTATAATTTTATTACAAGCCTCAATTATTTGATATTGGATTATAGGACTGGTATATTTATTTCTTTTACCACCATCTTTTAACATGTTTCTTAAATATTCATCTCCTTTTGCTCTATACTTTAAAATAGCACAAAATTTACCATCCCTAGAGTTCATATCTGTTGAGTAAATATATATCATGTAAATTGTAAGTAGTATTTTGAAAATTAGTTAATATATTTTAAATTACCATCAATCACTATTTTCCCAAAGTTTCGATGTCCGCGTAGAGGAATTTCTTCCTTTCCACACAACAAAACGCATTCAATAATAGGAACTAATCTTTTCCTATTTTGTTGTACTTGAGCCAATCTATAAAATAATATAAACTTAAATTTATTCTAATTCATACATTTTTTTAGTTAACTCACCGTTTTGTATCTATGCGTTCAATTATTGATGGCTGTGTGTGATCAATAATATTAAAAAAATTCTAGGACTTTAAAACAGATGATGCATGGTAGGAAGTCTTTGCATGATCTTGAAATACCTGTATAATATTATAAATTATATGTATAATTTAATAATATAATCACTAAGAAATGTAAGTGCATTATGCAATACTGTAAGCTATGCTAGCATATTATATGCAATCACAATTGAATAAAATATTAAAAGTTATTATTACTTTGAGGGCATTTTTATAATTGCAAAATGTTGTTAGTACAAGCATAGATTAAATATACATATATTTATACATATACGTATTTATATACGTATATTTAATCTATGGTACAAGTAAGCCCCAATAATTGGTTTCCAACTCCTCAATGCTTGGAAAAAAGACAATAAACCTTTTTTTGAATAAACCAACCATGAATATTTTTCTAACCATGAATATTGGAATTTTAATTTTTTTTCCATACATTTATTTTGTATAGGAAAATCAAAATTTTTTGCCGGAATCCAGACATTTTTAAAAACTTAAAAATGAATAACATAATATTATATTTGCCTACCCATAATATTAATTTAATAAGTAAGTCAAATGATATCTACTTAAAGCATGAACAATTTTTAGTTTAATAATAGGTTAGGTTAGGTTATATTACTGTAAAAGAAAGTCAGAATGAAACATGATTAATTCTTACCACAATTTTCTCTTCGTCACTTAGGGAACGATTGACAAATAAACAAATGTCATTAGACATAGTAATTAAGTTATCAACATTTATAATCTATACTTATATATGTCAATTAATGTAATTTGTGAATATTCATTTTTCATTCTAACAGCACAGCAAAAATGTTGATCAGGCCAAGCACATTGCACAAACCAACATTATTTCTATCATTAATACAAACCACATGCGAATAAAGTAAAAAGTACAGAAATAATAAGCACCCAGCATAAATTATTGGTAAAGCAAACATAGATTTCAAATATTCAATAAAACTTAAGCTGAGAAGCATATCTGATTTCAGATTTCATAATCAATTTATTTTAATTTAAAACTACATTAACTAGTGAGGGCCTTATATCGTTGTAAATTATATTAACATACCACAGTGTTCAATTTTTTATTTAAATGCTGCACATCATCTTCGGCATTGTGTAATCTTTTCAGATTCACACTCTCGAAACTTTCAACAGTCTCACTACCACCTTACTACCTTATATATTATATAATCTGTGCTACTACTATGTGTAGACGATGACACGGTAGCGGCAGTAGACACTGCTTCGTGAAAAATTTTGTTATTTTAGACATTTTAACGTAACACAAAATTATGATACAAAACTCAAAAGAGAGTAAAAACTAAAAAGGGTCGTTCACTGTTCAGTACTTCAGTACCAAAACCAATAACAAAATTAATAATTGATTACGATCATTTTGACTCATATATTATCATATTCTGTAAATAGATCAACCATCAATATCCGTGGCAGGTCTTTCTACAAAACAGAAGAGGTCAGTTTTAACTACTCTGTAGTTGTTCCCCCAAGTGGCCTGATAAGCTGTTAACAGCCGAAAATATTAAATAATATACTCTTTTCGATTTCCAACTGGCAAGACGACTAGATGTGTCAACCTTGCATAACAATATTTATGATAACTTTTTTTCGCGATTACGTAAGAAAATAACATTTTATGTGGTTACAAGTCACAACTTTTATTTGCACAGAATATAAAAATATTTATCAATATGAGCTAAATAAAAAAGATTATAAATGCAAATAGATGTATATATGGTTATTGGTTGCTAACGATACGATAAGATTATTTTCAGATAACTTATTTCATATTATGTCTACCGATTTTAATGTACATTTTTCCATGACCAACCGGTTTATATTATAATATCATTTTTCTACAAAACTTTTTAAGGCACATATAATATAGAATGATTAATGAATAATGAATTAAATAGTTGATTGTTTACAAACGATACAAATATTTTGTTAAAGTGCAAAATCTTTTCTTATTTCAAGTTTTACTAATCATGTTTTCTATAACGTGTATTTTTTAAAATATATTTTACATTTTTACTAATAATGAATTATTTTGTGAAGTATTTCTGTTAATACCTAATTTGTAAAAGAAGTGCTTAAGGGGGACAATATTTAAAAAGGGCGGGTAAGTGTATGTCGCTCTGCTGTACAGTAGGTTACAAGTGAGTCACTGTAATGGATTGTGTTAGATTATAATCCAATGATATAATATCATTGAATAAGAAAAACGATTCTGAGCGAAGACGGTCAGTCAGTCTATAATATCTTACTAAGTCTAAATGTATTTGATGATATTATTGTGAATAAAGTAATTAATTTTAGTATTATAGGCATTAGTATTTACTATAGTTGGTTAAATTCATTTTTCTCAAAAAATTATATTTTAAAATACCATTGCGTGTATATAAAATATAACAATATATTCTAAAAGTTTCATATACCAACAAATAATATTTTAAATTATATCAAAATAACTAAAATCATTATTCTTGGTTTAAATATGAAATTTTGTCTAAATTTGAAATTAAAATGTCTGTAAAAAATAAATGTGTTGATATATTTTTTAGATTTTTTAGTTACAGTATGATTTATTTATGAGAATTTTTGTTTTAAATTTTCAACACTTAGTTATAAAAACTGAACATTTTATAATTTTTAATTACAATGATTTATAATTTTCGAGATTTTGACAAATTTTGTCAAAATTCGAACTTTAAATGCTTATAAAAAAAAATCGTGCCTACAGATTTTTAATATTTTTCATGTGCCTTTGAAACAATATATTAGGAGCATTCTATTAAATTTTCAAGAATTTTTAACGAATAAATAAAATGTTATTGATTTTTAAAAAAAAAAAAACCAAAAAGATTGGAAATTTAAAATGTCTGTAAACAGCTCAAAATAAGTCAAAATATTTTGAAAACGGTATGGTATATAGAAACTGCTTATATAAACATTCAGTATAAAAATTTCATGTATTTACCGTCATTTTTTTTAGACTTGCACCAAAAACCAAAATCGATTTTATCGAAAATCAATGTTGCGTAAAAATTCCCGTTTTTTCCTTAATTTTCCATTTGTTTTTCACGGTACTTTTGAAAACTACTGGAAAATGTTTACTTTTGACCCCCCAAAGTACCAACTAGATTCACTTTCCTATCAGAAAAGGTACTATTGAAGAAAATCTAAGCACTTTTACTGTCCCAAAACGTGATGACAGACACAAAAAAAAATTAAAAATTAAAAAAAAAACACACATCATTGTAAAACCAATACATTCATCGCTCCGCTCAGAATCTAAAATTTAAATGTAACAGTATATGTCAACTTATTGTTAGCTATCATTTGTATAACTACGGGTTTAGATATTATGTATTCAATGTTTTGTAAATAAACAATCCTTGTAATATTACAATATTATCACGCCACGAATCAGGACACCACCCCGCTTTAAATAGGTCGGCGAGATTGTATATAAATGAGTCCGAGATTTTGATTTCAAATTAATAATATTTTATTTTCCATTTACAGTTTTCACTTTCATTTTCAAAAACCAACCAAAAACTAAAAATGCGCGCAGAAAAATTATCCATGAACATCGTCGTCGTCAGACAAGTCCAATCTGACAAGGCCATCAAATCGATCGCCAAAGGTTAGGTTAGGTTATACTTATATAGTAATAAGTCATAATTAACACGTCTACGTAAGTCGTAAAGTATAAATATATTTTGAATATAGTACCTACGTCTACAGTCAATATACTGTATAATATGGAGGTATTATAGTCCAGCTAGACTAATATATTCAATATTCATATAGTTAACACTATATATACAGGGATGGGTTTGATGGAAAAGACTAAAAGAGTTATATTTTTGGATAGGGAGGTATATAAAATATATAACATTCATAGGTTTAGAAAAATCGTATTGTATATTTTGCATAAAAGTTTTTTTTATAAATAAAGGCTTATAATTATTCTTGTGATACAAAATCAATTTTGTATACACATGTATTATAGCTGTGAACAGTAAATAATTAGGTATATATTTACCTATATTTATAATAATTAATACTGTCAGTCTGTTAGCTGTTTATGCGTAATATAAATCCGAATGCTTCAATCGGTCGACATCAAATTTCCTTTACGCATCTTTTTCATTGTCATCATGCTGGGCACATTATAATATATAAAATAACATTTTGAAAAAAAAAAACAAGTAACCGGAAAGTATACTAACTACAGCTGTAGGTTCATACAATTAATATATATATTATGTGTTACCCCCGTTCATATAGTATTCATCAATTTCATCATCAATCTAATTTTAAGAAAATTTATAAATTCCAATCACCAATACAACGGCGCATCTATTAACATTTGACTTCATCAATGTCTTTGATAAAACAAGTTGCGTTTTATTATATCTGTGGATTCATCATATTGATGTAATATATAGTATCTAGCTTTTACATTCTATGGCAATTTCCAAAGTCGTTACCGAAGACACAGTCGATTAAAAATTCACAAATTTCAATAAGGAAAGCAGACATGAATAAAAAATACACTGCGTTCCGTATGGTTTTATTATTCATAAATCACAATATTTTCAGTTCTGTACTTCTGTATCCGGAGTGTTTCCACATCGGCGTCGCAGTGCACACAAGTTACGGATTTCGCCGAATGAGGCGATCAGTCGATGTTTAATGTAAGTTTGTTTTCATATTGTTTCGGGTCATAAATTTGCTTTTTAGACTTCAAATAAGTATTTAATGTCATGAAAAATGTACTATTTAAGTGTTGTAGACGAATATTTAAATTCCGAGTTCGAAATGTATAAAATACGCGAGATCGAATAATACAAACGCCGTCGTCGTTTTTCTAGTCCCCTGTCGTAGAATAATTATTATAATTATTAGATACCTGAAATAGACCTACGTTTTAGTTTAAATTTTAGAAATACATGTTATAACTGATACGGATGATTTTGTAAACTCTCTCGATTTTAATGACCCGTAAACTCCCACGAAGGTAAGCTCTCCTGAGTCCCGGGTTTACTCCAGTACTACTTTCCGGGAACATGTAATCTCTCCCGGGTCTACTTCAGTAATACTAAATTCCATTTTAAAAAAGTAAATGTAAATTATATAATAATAAAATTCAATGTATTTAGTTTCCGTGGGCTAAAATTATAAAATTATAGAAAAAATACAAATAAAATATATACATTTAAATTTCATTAAAAAAAAGTCAATTGTACAATAATAATAATAATAATAATAATAAAAAATAATGTCTTTAACCGCTAGCTACATTATAGTAAAAATACCTACTATGTTAATATAGAGTTTAAAGAAAACTTAAGGTACTTTTGTTGGTCTTTATAGTCTATTATTTTTTGTGATATGATATTTTCTTTATTTCATTTTGTTTATTGTAACTTTTAATTTTTATGTACACTTTAGTTCAAAAATCTTCTTAAATGTGTGTTGTTTTTGAGGTTGAGAGATGCTGAAGCCCTGCACAGCTAATACATAATAATGTAACAATACAATTTAAAACAACAATCAAATAAAAATTATTACACCTGCAGGCTGCAGTACCTATATAGGAACTGGTGATGTTTTAAAAATGTACCCAAAATAATTGATAAAACTTCTATTTTATATGGAATAGATCAATGAGTTTATAATATCATATATTTTTATTTAAATTCGACTTTCAAGTTCTAGACTCGCCCGTATATAATTGATACATGAAGAATTGTTATCATCGTTAGGTATAAAACTAATAAATCTTTGAATAAAATATTTTTAAGATTAATAATTGAGACATACCTAGTGATATTTCACTATAGGTACCTAGGTAAAATACAAACTAAACCATCGACGGATTATTTACAAAATAACTAACATTATTTTTAGACCATATTATTGTTGAACATATTACCTATAGGTACTGAAAAATAATTAATTTAAATATTTGTTTGTATCATTATAATTTAAATTTAAAATCATCAACTATCTTGTTTATTAAAAATATCGAATTTCAATGATAAAATCACGTTATGTAATCACGTTTCCTCTTTGATATGACAAGATGTATTACCTATAATGTTATATCTGTGGATTCAACATACTGACGCGTAATAAAATTTCCTTCATCTATGGCAATTGACAAAACCGTTGAAGAGTACGCAGTCGATTATCGATTCTAAAATTTCAAAAAGTTCAGTGGATATGAGCACAAAATAAAATTCGTTCCGTACTGTTTTATTTTTCATAACATTTTATTATTTTAAGTTATTTAAGTTATTATTTTTGGTTCAAATAAGATTTTCATCACAGTAGCGGTTAACTGTGTACGCGACACGGATTTTGCCAAAAGAGTCGATCTCTATATACGTAAGTTTTTTTCATATATTTTTGGAGCTTAAATTAAACTTTTAGACTTAAAATAAATATTTAATGCCACGCACAAAGTGCTACCAGCTATTCATTCGTACACATATTTTATTTCCGAACGCACAATAGGTACATAAAATACATGAGATTAAATAATCCTATTGTCGTCGTGTTTCGCTGCGCCCCGATCGTAAAATAGTACCAATTAATACATAATTTAGATGGTACATGAAATAGACATACAATTTAAGCTACATTTACAGAAATTCGTGTTATAAGTCATAATATACAATTGTAACTGGTCATTTTTTTTCAAAATCCAATGTTTCCAATCCTATTGATTAATTCAACATACGGAACTCTTATTTTTCACATACTTCTATATCATATATGGGTACCAACGTATAATCTTGTACCTACACCTAAAAAAATAGAACTTGCGTTACCTATACAATTTTAATATTTAATATTATTGTATGTTTAAACGTTATTTGATTTTGTTTCGTATAACCTTATTATATTTTTAAACATTATTCAATTTGTTTGTTTTTCTTTAACGTTTCTAAATACATTTTAACCTGTACATTTTTTTAAAATAAATTCTATTTTTTCATAATTAAAAATACTAATGTAAAACGTATTATTAATCAACTAGCTAGTTAGTGTTAGTTTAGCTTTAGGTATTAAGTTACAATTTCAGTAAGCTATAAAGAAATAAATACAGTAATATTTAATACTTAAAACAGACTTAAATAGTTAAATATTTGTTCATATTAGTATTGTTTGCCGTTTGGTACTCTAAAAACAAAATTGTAATGACATAAATGAGATAAGAAATCTTAATCTTAATTTCAAATTATAAGTAATAATAATTTTTATCTGTTTTATAAATCGTTTATCGAACCAATATTATCAAAAAAAAAAAAAAAAAAAAAATTACACAAGATATTACCATTCTAAAATATTGAAATTATTTAAACAGACTTTCATTTAATTAATCAATAATACAAAATATGTATACATTTTTACCTATACTTGAATATATCATAACATGTACTCGCATTTTTCGTTACGTTCATGTTATTATCATAAAATATCTAAATATTTGCAGTTTGTATCAAGATGAAGATGACGAATGTAGAAAGTTGTTACACCTTCGTCTGCAATGTACAGCACTCTATAGATATGGTCCAGCTAGGTTTCATCGGAAAAGTCGATGTTTACATAGGTAAGTTAATTTTCATATTCTTTTGGGGCTCGAATTTACTTTATAGTCTTATAAAAAATATTTATTACCCTGACAATCTGTTAACCTGCTTGACGTAGACTCATATAATAAATAAAAGCGATGACGTCTCCTTGTGAGTTGTGAGCTAACTTGAATTTGGGAGTGGCGACAATGGTTTATACGAATGATTTAATAAACTTTGAATTATTAAAAAAAAAACTAGAAAAGTACCTCTATAGTCTGTTGTAGAGCATGTTTCGAGTGTTAATTGTGAATTATAAGGTTTTAATGGATTTGAAGTTGATTTCAATGATAATGTATTATATTTTCTGTACACGATACTATTTTCATTATCAAATATTTTGATTTGTTTTGAACTGTTTACGGAAAATTTCAAAGTTCAATTTTTTTAGTTATTTTTCTATAAATATTAATACATTTGTTGGGCCAAAAAGCTTGAAAATTTAATACAAGGTTCTTGATATATTGTTACAATATAGCAGTTGAAAAATATTAAAAATACATATTCAAATTTTTTTTTGATAAGCATTTAAAGTTAAAATGTCGACAAAATGTATCAAATTTTAATTTTTAAAAATTATTTGGTAGTTAAAAATGTATAAAATATTTAACTTTTATAGCTAAACAATGTTCAAGGTAAATAGGTTAAATATAAATTACTTTATTCACATAATAATATCTTCAAATATCTAATATACTTAGGTAGTAATACCATATATATAGGCTCACTGACCGTCTTTGTTCAGAATCGTTTTTCGTATACAATGATATTCTATTATTGAATTAAAAATTTAACACCATGTCACCATCCATTACAGTGACCCACTTGTAACTTACTGGCCTACCTTTTTTATTATTTACATTTTTTGTTTTCGTTTAACGTTATGAAAAAATTATAAACTGTAAAATGTTTAAAAATGAATTCTATTTTTGCATAATTTCATAATTGACAATATTCATGTCAAAGCTATTAAATTTGTAAAATGTTTAGGTCTGGTATGCTATTATTGAACAACTTCAAGTCAATTGGCTACTTAGTGTTAATATGGGTGTTGGTTTAGCTTTAGATGTTAAGTTATCAACTTAAGTAAGGTATAAAGTGATAAATACAGTTATATTTATTACTTAAACTAGTCTTAAATATTTTTTCATGTAAATATTGTGTGGTCCTCTAAAAACAAAAATATAATGGTATACATGAGGTAGAAAATGTGTTTAATTGATTCTAATTTAAGAAACATTTGTATAATTATTATATTAATGCCTTGACTGAATACATTTGAAATAATCAATATAGCTATTCATTCATAACTTATTGAATGGTACAATTTCAGACCAATATAATGCGCAAAGCATTGTCCATACAAGAGGTGTTATTATAGTTTCTATTAGTTTTAGCATCATATGCTCTACTCTCACCAACTTGCTTAATTTTAGCTATACCAATTTTCCACATCCTTTATCATCCATAGAATTGCAATTTTTCATAATCTGATTTAGAGGGAAAAACTTTGTACTCTTTATAGTTTTGTATAATTCACTTTCATTATTTTCGTAAGATAAAAATGTATCATAAAATGGTCAACGGACAACAATTTATGGCTATCATTCAACGGAGACCTTTATATATGTATACACAAAATACAGTAAGTAATGGGAGTTTTATTAAAATATTAATACCCGCTTATCTGTTTAACACTCTAACAATGATTATACCACTCAACTTTTCTTAAAAATATTTTATTTAGAGTATTTAAACCAAACATAATTATTGTTATCTATGCTCCTTTGCATACATATTTGGCCCAACAACTAATAACCGTAGAGTATGTATACTACAATTTTTCATTTTTTACAATTTTCATCGTCAGGTTCTTATTGTAACTGAAAAGACCCATTTCTGTAAGGGTTTGAAATTAGATTCGGATATTTAATAAGATATTTCTTTTAAGAATCACGATGGTTGAAAAAAAAACTATAAAAATTAATTTTTTACGAGCGTTCGAAGTTTTTAACGATTTTTCATTGAACGATTTTCTTAATTTTTTTGTAATAATTTAGAAACGATTAACCTTAGATATCTGAAATATTCACCAAATGTAAGTTATTTTTTTTATAGACATTTTAAATTATTAATTATATTTGGGTTTTTTCTATAATAATCGATAAAAGCATTTTCGCGTTAAATTTACTTTTTAGTCTTAAAAGTAAAAATACATTTTTATTGGCACACAAAATCCGCTATGGTAACGTAGATGCAAATTAATTTTTTATCAGTATTTACACCGATTTGTATCGTTGTATATACCCCAGATATATAGATATTAAATATTTTACAGTTGCATAAATTATTTATTTTTAATTATAATTTATAATAATATAGTTTTCAATATACTTATTTGGTTGTTATCATGATAAACAGTTACATCCAGAAGGACCATAAGAACTTGGAAGTCCATAAAAAATATTTAAACTATTTTCTTCTTTTCTGGCCGTTAACAAAAGCGGATTAAAATTTGGTGCATCTATTGTATCAGTTTAAAGTTCGATTTTTGACAACATTTATTAAATGTAATATTTAAAAATGGTTTTGTAGCTAGAAATGTATAAAATGTTCAACTTTTATAGCTAAGGATTATTGTAAATTTAAAACGTTCTAAATAAGTAGGTTATTGTATAACCAATAAATCTCAAAAATATAAAAATACAGTTTTTTTTTATAGTTATGTATGTTCAGCAGATTTGGACGAAATTACATATTAAATATTATATAATCAAGAATAATGATTTTAGATTATTTGTTGTAGTTTTGTAATATTAAAATAATTTACCGGCTACCGTATTAATAACAATATACATATAATATAAAATAACTACACTGACAAACCATCTCAGCTCAAAATCGTTTTTCACGTACAATGATATTTTATCATTTAATTCAAATTGAATACCATCCATTTTACAGTGACCCACTAGTAACCTACTAAACAGCAGAGCGACATCCACTTATACGCTTTTACTTTATATATCTAAGATTTCAAAATTTAATTCAAGATTTCTCATAAGTTGTACTACATATAACAAAAAATAAAGTTTACCAAAAATAACGTTAATTTCTATAAACATTTGAAGTTCAAATTTTGACAAAACTCATTAAATCCACAGAAAAGTGCAAATAGTTTTGTACTTAAAAATTAAGTTAAAACGAATCCAAAAAATATATAAATATTTTAAGTTTTGGACGAAATAGAAATTTGCCAGATATTTAAACGAATAATCACTATTTAATTTGCAACATATCAATAACGGTTATTTTGTTGAAATAAAATAAAATATTTTCGTACGTAAATGAAGCTTTAAAATGATATTATTATATTTTATACTCCCAATGAAAATTTAAAATCTAATGTTTTTGGCAAAAATTATTCAACTTACTGATAGCAAAATAAATTACTTTAAAAGTAAATAATACTAGTATCATAAAATATTATACCCAATAGCTAACGAACTGTCTTCGCCCAAAAAACATTTTTTGTATACAATGTTATAGCATTAAATTCAAATTTTACACAGATATGATAGTAACGTACTCCTCAATTAAGATAGGTCAATCACTTGACATAATATCTGTTATATTAATTAATGGGAAGTTTTCGGTTATTTTGGTTGGGATTAATAATATCGTTGTAGCATACAGCACCTACGCCCGTGCCAGCGAAAGTTATAGAGTTTGCCGATTTTGCAGAAACTTATGTGTGGTAGGTAATATGAGAGCATACTAACTTATTGGTAGTTATCTTTGATACCCAGTATATTGTAAATGTATTTTAATTGCTTTGTTTTTAAAATAACTATCATTGAAGAATTTATATTCAACTAGGTATATATTTCGGTAGTTTTGGAAAATGTACGGAATTGAAAATTTGAATTTCATAAAATTGATAACTTTTACAAAGTCTGTTAATTCACAATTAGCGCACAATCTTTCAATTTCATTTCCGTTAGAATAATAAAGTGTCGATTATCTCTACTCTCTGAAACAGCAAAATATGGGTTTTGTGATTTAATAAAATGAATTGAAAATTTGTAAATTCCATGATAATCCCATCATATGGCCATAGTTAAAATAGTTTGTTGGGCTGTCTGTCAGAAAATAGATAGTCGAGAAATCTAGTATATATTTTTGTATGGAAATTGGACTATATAATATCGGAATTATGACTATTTTGAGAAGTGAAAGAAAAAAATATACATTTTGACCGTACATAAATAGTGTTAGCCTACCTTAACTAATAGATTTGACCCTAAAAACTAAATTATTTAATAATAACATTATGAAACTATTATCTTAAAAACATTAGCATGAATTAATTAAAGTTATTAGTTTGGTTTTGTTTTTCAATATTTTTTTAACATATTTAGGAACAAAAAAAAAAGAAATTTTGATTATTAATAATATCAGTATATTATACTCATCAGTTATTAAGTACCCGACACTCTCTCGAAGCTTCTAAAATTAGCCGTCGATATATTATACATTTTCTATTTTATTAATTTTCAATTTCTTATCCACCTCTTAGAACTTCTCTTAAATATGTATAATCGGTGATTTTCGTCATTAATTTTGTAAGGTCCAACATATCGGAAAAACTTTATCTTTTGAAAAAAAAAACTTTTCAAAAATGATTAATCATATTTTTATTTGATTTATATGAGTCTTCGCCACTCACTTGTAACTTGTTGAAAGTAAAAAATCTAATAATATCATACCTATTCTACAATTTGTCATTCAAGTTTTTGGACACTTTATTTTGAAACAAATGGTAAAACTAGTCAATAGATTTTTATTTTGCTTAATAGGATAATTAATTAATTATTTTAAGTTAAATACATTGTTTAATTTTTGTATTTTTTTGTAATTTTGTATTTTTAGATTCTGAGCGGAGCGATGAATGTATTGATTTTACAATGATTTGTGTTTTTTTACACAATTACCGTAGATACATGAAATGTTGACCGAATATTTATATGAGCATTTTCTACACACCCTAGCATTTTCAAAATATTCTGACTTATTTTGAGCTGTTAACGGACATTTTCAGTTTCCAATTTTTTTAGTTTTTTTTTCTATAAATGTCATTAAAATTTTATTTGTTGGGTAAAAAATCTTGAAAATTTAATAGTAGGCTTCTAATATATAGTTTCAAAGGCAGATGAAAAATATTAAAAATCCGTAGTCACAATTTTTTTTATAGGTAATCAAAGTTCAAATTTTGACAAAATACGTAAAAATGACGAAAATGTGCAATTTATTTTGAGTTAGAAATTCATAAAAATTTTTTTTCTATATCTTCGGTTTGAAAATGTAATACAAGATTCCTCATAAGTTTGCTTAATTTTATCAATAAAAAAATGTTTATATGCGATTTTTTTATTTTGTTGCAATTCAAAAACAAATAACTGTAGAATGTAGATGCATAAAAGTTTCACTGAATGTGTATATTAGCACTTTCTATACAGTATACACCATCTAATTTTGAATATATTTTGACTGTTTTTGAGCTTTTTGCGGACCATTTCAATTTTCAATTTTTTTAGTTTTTTTTTTATATAAATACCAATACATTTTTATTTGTTGGGCAAAAAATAATGAAAATTTAATACAAGGCTCCTGATATATTGTTACAATAGCAATTGAAAATTATTAAAAATACATAGGCACACATTTTTTTTATAAGCATTTAAAGTTCGAATTTTGACAAAATTCATCAAAATCTCGTAAATTATCAAATCATTGTAACTAAACAATTATAAAATGGTCAGTTTTTATAACTAAGGATTGAAAAATTTAAAATAAGGCTTCTAATAAATAGTACATACTGTAAACAAAAAATCTAAAAAATATATAAACACAGTTATTTTTTACAGACATTTTAAGTTCATATTTGGACAAAATTACATATTAAAATAATTTTAACGAGTAAAAGTATATATCATAATATTTTTCTAGCATCACTGATAATTTTAGGTTAGTAATTAAATAATATGAATAATATTAATTCAACATAGCAGCTACCGTATATTAACAATATCAATATCATTTAAAATATCCTAGACTGACCGGCTCCGCTCAGAATCGTTTTTCGTATGCAATGATATTAAATCATTGAATTCAAATTTAATACCATCCATTATACAGTGATCTACTTGTAACCTACTGTACAGCAGAGCGACATCCACTTGACCCCCTTCTTTATTGTTATTTCCCGTGATATTTTACACGAATTCATATTGATAGGCATTAGTTATGAAATATAAGTTTTATTTTTTTCTATGGTTAAATTTATCATATGAAATTGTATATTAAACGTCTCTGATACTAAATTCTAATGTGTTATTGTATTCTTTAACATATAAGGGTCCACCAATTTGACATGATTTATGAGCCCACATTTAAACATTATGTTACAATAGTCAATAAGTTACTTTTATTATTATATTGTACATTGAATTCATTTTTGAAAAAACATTGTATATTCAAACAAATGACATATTATACTTGACTTATATTGGCTTTTTTGTAATCGATTCATAGGGAATTACCACAGTAATAAGGAAGTACCAGAGTCGTATGGAATTATCTAAAGCTAATGAAGATATCTGGATCATATGTAAGTACAGCATAGTTCATTCCCTCAGTAGATAACATCCACGAATAATCCACCCACTCCTGGCAAACATCGCACCCAAAACTACCTTAAGGCACAGATCCCCAAACACCTCCATGGAAAGAATTCCCTATCAACACTTCCCTGGAAAAATTCCTCAACCACATCTCTGGAAAAAATCCCCAAACACCTACCTTTCTTTTTTTTTCCAAGTTAATCACTTCATGAGGGCCAAACTGTTTTCACATAGCTTAACCATTTTCACATTGCTTATTAACCGTTTTCACATTGCCTTTTAACTGTTTTCACATTGTTAACCTGTTTTCACATTGCTTTACCGTTTTCACATCGCTTAACTGTTTTCACATAACTTAACCGTTTTCACATTGCTTATTAACCTTTTTCACATTCCCTTACCGTTTTCACATAGCTAAACCATTTTCACATTGATAACCTATTTTACCATTGCCTTACCGTTTTCACATCGCTCAACTGTTTTCACATAGCTTTACCATTTTCACATTGCTTATTAACCTTTTTCACATTGCTCAACTGTTTTCACATAGCTCAACTGTTTTCACATTGCCTTACCGTATTCACATCGCTTAACTGTTTTCACATAACTTAACCGTTTTCACATTGCTTATTAACCTTTTTCACATTGCCTTACCGTTTTCACATCAATTATCTGTTTTCACATTCCAAACACCTCCATGGCAAAAATAACCCTCAAACACCTCCCTGGCAAACCCCCCGGGGTTGGGTCCTACGACACCCAAGGTTCCTAAGACACCCAAGGTTCCTTTGACGACACCCAAGGTTCCTACGATACCCAAGGTTCCTACGACACCCAAGGTTCCTTTGACGACACCCAAGGTTCCTACGATACCCAAGGTTCCTACGATACCTAAGGTTCCTACGACACCCAAGGTTCCTGACGACACCCAAGGTTCCTTTTTACGATACCCAAGGTTCCTACGATACCCAAGGTTCCACGACACCCAAGGTTCCTCAGACACCCAAGGTTCCTTTTTACGACACCCGAGGTTCCTGATGACACCCAAGGTTCCTTTTTACGATACCCAAGGTTCCTACGACACCCAAGGTTCCTGACGACACCCAAGGTTCCATTGACGACACACCCAGGTTCTGAAGCGACCCCCAGGTTCCTTTTTTACGATGCCCAGGTTCCTACGACACCCAAGGTTCCTGACGACGCAAGGTTCGGCTGACGACGCAGGTTCCTGACG
Source organism: Nasonovia ribisnigri (assembly GCA_027563435.1). NCBI lineage: Eukaryota > Metazoa > Arthropoda > Insecta > Hemiptera > Aphididae > Nasonovia > Nasonovia ribisnigri. The sequence goes on along the minus strand of JANEHU010003131.1, from coordinate 6,225 downwards.
ACACCCAAGGTTCCTTTGACGACACCCAAGGTTCCTTTTTACGACAACCAAGGTTCCTGACGACCCCCCAAGGTTCCTTTTTACGATACCCAAGGTTCCTACGACACCAGGTTCCCCAGACACAAGGTTCTGAAGCGACACCCAAGGTTCCTGACGACCCCCAAGGTTCCTTTTTACGATACCCAAGGTTCCTACGACACCCAAGGTTCCTTTGACGACACCCAAGGTTCCTTTGACGACACCCAAGGTTCCTGACGACACCCAAGGTTCCTTTTTACGATACCCAAGGTTCCTACGATACCCAAGGTTCCACGAAACCCAAGGTTCCTCAGACACCCAAGGTTCCTTTTTACGACACCAAAGGTTCCTGATGACACCCAAGGTACCTTTTTACGATACCCAAGGTTCCTACGACACCCAAGGTTCCTGACGACACCCAAGGTTCCTTTGACGACACCCAAGGTTCCTATGACACCCAAGGTTCCTGACGACACCCAAGGTTCCTTTTTACGACAACCAAGGTTCCTGACGACCCCCCAAGGTTCCTTTTTACGATACCCAAGGTTCCTACGACACCCAAGGTTCCTGACGACACCCAAGGTTCCTGACGACACCCAAGGTTCCTTTTTACGATACCCAAGGTTCCTACGACACCCAAGGTTCCCCAGACACCCAAGGTTCCTGACGACACCCGAGGTTCCTTTTTACGACACCCAAGGTTCCTGATGACACCCAAGGTCAATTTTTACGATACCCAAGGTTCCTACGACACCCAAGGTTCCCCAGACACCCAAGGTTCCTGACGACACCCGAGGTTCCTTTGACGACACCCAAGGTTCCTGATGACACCCAAGGTTCCTTTTTACGATACCCAAGGTTCCTACGACACCCAAGGTTCCCCAGACACCCAAGGTTCCTGACGACACCCAAGGTTCCTTTGACGACACCCAAGGTTCCTATGACACCCAAGGTTCCTTTTTACGACAACCAAGGTTCCTGACGACCCCCCAAGGTTCCTTTTTACGATACCCAAGGTTCCTACGACACCCAAGGTTCCATTGACGACACCCAAGGTTCCATTGACGACACCCAAGGTTCCTGACGACCCCCAAGGTTCCTTTTTACGATGCCCAAGGTTCCTACGACACCCAAGGTTCCTGACGACACCCAAGGTTCCTTTGACGACACCCAAGGTTCCTATGACACCCAAGGTTCCTGACGACACCCAAGGTTCCTTTTTACGACAACCAAGGTTCCTGACGACCCCCCAAGGTTCCTTTTTACGATACCCAAGGTTCCTACGACACCCAAGGTTCCTGACGACACCCAAGGTTCCTTTGACGACACCCAAGGTTCCTATGACACCTGTTCCATTGACGACACCTGCTGTTCCTGACCCTGTTCCTTTACGATGCCCAAGGTTCCATGACACCTGTTCCTGACGACACCCAAGGTTCCTTGACACCTGCTGTTCCTGCGACAATCTGTTCCTGACGACACCCAAGGTTCCTTTACGACAACCAAGGTTCCTGACGACCCTGCTGTTCCTTTACGATACCTGTTCCACACCTTTACGATACCTGTCTTCGACGACACCTGCTGTTCTGATCATCACCTGTTCCTGACGACACCCAAGGTTCCTGACGACACCCAAGGTTCCTGACGACACCCAAGGTTCCTTTGACGACGCCCAAGGTTCCTGACGACACCCAAGGTTCCTGACGACACCCAAGGTTCCTGACGACACCCAAGGTTCCTTTGACGACGCCCAAAATTCCTACGACACCCAAGGTTCCTACGACACACAAGGTTCCTTTTTACGACACACAAGGTTCCTTTTTACGAAACCCAAGGTTCCTTTTTACGAAAGACAAGGTTCCTACGACAACCAAGGTTCCTGACGACACCCAAGGTTCCTACGAACACCAAGGTTCCTTTTTACGACACCCAAGGTTCCATTGACGACACCCAAGGTTCCATTGACGACACCCAAGGTTCCTGACGACCCCCAAGGTTCCTTTTTACGATGCCCAAGGTTCCTACGACACCCAAGGTTCCTGACGACACCCAAGGTTCCTTTGACGACACCCAAGGTTCCTATGACACCCAAGGTTCCTGACGACACCCAAGGTTCCTTTTTACGACAACCAAGGTTCCTGACGACCCCCCAAGGTTCCTTTTTACGATACCCAAGGTTCCTACGACACCCAAGGTTCCCCAGACACCCAAGGTTCCTGACGACACCCAAGGTTCCTGACGACCCCCAAGGTTCCTTTTTACGATACCCAAGGTTCCTACGACACCCAAGGTTCCTTTGACGACACCCAAGGTTCCTTTGACGACACCCAAGGTTCCTGACGACACCCAAGGTTCCTTTTTACGATACCCAAGGTTCCTACGATACCCAAGGTTCCACGAAACCCAAGGTTCCTCAGACACCCAAGGTTCCTTTTTACGACACCAAAGGTTCCTACGACACCCAAGGTTCCTTTGACGACACCCAAGGTTCCTATGACACCCAAGGTTCCTTTTTACGAAAACCAAGGTTCCTGACGACCCCCCAAGGTTCCTTTTTACGATACCCAAGGTTCCTACGACACCCAAGATTCCTGAAGACACCCAAGGTTCCTGACGACACCCAAGGTTCCTTTTTACGATACCCAAGGTTCCTACGACACCCAAGGTTCCCCAGACACCCAAGGTTCCTGACGACACCCGAGGTTCCTTTGACGACACCCAAGGTTCCTGACGACACCCAAGGTTCCTTTTTACGATACCCAAGGTTCCTACGATACCCAAGGTTCCACGAAACCCAAGGTTCCTTTGACGACGCCCAAGGTTCCTGACGACACCCAAGGTTCCTGACGACACCCAAGGTTCCTGACGACACCCAAGGTTCCTTTGACGACGCCCAAAATTCCTACGACACCCAAGGTTCCTACGACACACAAGGTTCCTTTTTACGACACACAAGGTTCCTTTTTACGAAACCCAAGGTTCCTTTTTACGAAAGACAAGGTTCCTACGACAACCAAGGTTCCTGACGACACCCAAGGTTCCTACGAACACCAAGGTTCCTTTTTACGACACCCAAGGTTCCATTGACGACACCCAAGGTTCCATTGACGACGCCCAAAATTCCTACGACACCCAAGGTTCCTACGACACACAAGGTTCCTTTTTACGACACACAAGGTTCCTTTTTACGAAACCCAAGGTTCCTTTTTACGATACCCAAGGTTCCTACGATACCCAAGGTTCCACGAAACCCAAGGATCCTCAGACACCCAAGGTTCCTTTTTACGATACCCAAGGTTCCTACGACACCCAAGGTTCCTTTGACGACACCCAAGGTTCCTATGACACCCAAGGTTCCTTTTTACGAAAACCAAGGTTCCTGACGACCCCCCAAGGTTCCTTTTTACGATACCCAAGGTTCCTACGACACCCAAGATTCCTGAAGACACCCAAGGTTCCTGACGACACCCAAGGTTCCTTTTTACGATACCCAAGGTTCCTACGACACCCAAGGTTCCCCAGACACCAAAGGTTCCTGACGACACCCGAGGTTCCTTTGACGACACCCAAGGTTCCTATGACACCCAAGGTTCCTGACGACACCCAAGATTCTCACGACACCCAAGGTTCCTTTTTACGACACCCAAGGTTCCTAAGACAACCAAGTTTCCTAAGACACCCAGGGTTCCTGACGACACCCAAGGTTCCTTTGATGACACCCAAGGTTCCTTTGACGACACCCAAGGTTCCTTGGACCTACCTTCTGACTCAGGCGTTAACGGTTTCGGGGGTATTTTGGGGGGATGACTGGGAGGTGTTTGGTGGAATATTGCCATGCAGGTGTTGGGGTGGATTTTTTTTTTGGGGAGGGGGTGCCAAAGGGGTGTTTCGGGAATTTTTACCAGGGAGGTGTTGGGGAATTATTGCCAGGGAGGTGTTTGGGGGAGGGGAATTTTGCAGGGAAATGTTTAGGGAAGGTTGACAGGGAGGTGTTTTTGGGTGGTTTTGCCATGGAGGTGTTTCGGGAATTTTTACCAGGGAGGTGTTTTTGGGGGGTTTGCCAGGGAGGTGTTGGGGGGATTATTGCCAGGGAAGTGTTTAGGGGGTTGACAGGGAGGTGTTTGAGGGTGATTTTTGCCATGGAGGTGTTTGGAATGTGAAAACAGATAATTGATGTGAAAACGGTAAGGCAATGGGAAAATAGGTTATCAATGTGAAAATGGTTTAGCTATGTGAAAACAGATAATTGATGTGAAAACGGTAAGGCAATGTGAAAAAAGTTAATAAGCAATGTGAAAACGGTTAAGTTATGTGAAAACAGTTAAGCGATGTGAAAACGGTAAAGCAATGTGAAAACAGGTTAACAATGTGAAAACAGTTAAAAGGCAATGTGAAAACGGTTAATAAGCAATGTGAAAATGGTTAAGCTATGTAATAACAGTTGATGAGCAATGTGAAAACGGTGAAGCAATGTGAAAACAGTTGAGCGATGTGAAAACGGTAAGGCAATGGTAAAATAGGTTAATAAGCAATGTGAAAATGGTTAAGCTATGTAATAACAGTTGATGAGCAATGTGAAAACGGTGAAGCAATGTGAAAACAGTTGAGCGATGTGAAAACGGTAAGGCAATGGTAAAATAGGTTATCAATGTGAAAATGGTTTAGCTATGTGAAAACAGATAATTGATGTGAAAACGGTAAGGGAATGTGAAAAAGGTTAATAAGCAATGTGAAAACGGTTAAGTTATGTGAAAACAGTTAAGCGATGTGAAAACGGTAAAGCAATGTGAAAACAGGTTAACAATGTGAAAACAGTTAAAAGGCAATGTGAAAACGGTTAATAAGCAATGTGAAAATGGTTAAGCTATGTGAAAACAGTTTGGCCCTCATGTAGTGATTAACTTGGAAAAAAAAAGAAAGGTAGGTGTTTGGGGATTTTTTCCAGAGATGTGGTTGAGGAATTTTTCCAGGGAAGTGTTGATAGGGAATTCTTTCCATGGAGGTGTTTGGGGATCTGTGCCTTAAGGTAGTTTTGGGTGCGATGTTTGCCAGGAGTGGGTGGATTATTCGTGGATGTTATCTACTGAGGGAATGAACTATGCTGTACTTACATATGATCCAGATATCTTCATTAGCTTTAGATAATTCCATACGACTCTGGTACTTCCTTATTACTGTGGTAATTCCCTATGAATTGATTACAAAAAAGCCAATATAAGTCAAGTATAATATGTCATTTGTTTGAATATACAATGTTTTTTCAAAAATGAATTCAATGTACAATATAATAATAAAAGTAACTTATTGACTATTGTAACATAATGTTTAAATGTGGGCTCATAAATCATGTCAAATTGGTGGACCCTTATATGTTAAAGAATACAATAACACATTAGAATTTAGTATCAGAGACGTTTAATATACAATTTCATATGATAAATTTAACCATAGAAAAAAATAAAACTTATATTTCATAACTAATGCCTATCAATATGAATTCGTGTAAAATATCACGGGAAATAACAATAAAGAAGGGGGTCAAGTGGATGTCGCTCTGCTGTACAGTAGGTTACAAGTAGATCACTGTATAATGGATGGTATTAAATTTGAATTCAATGATTTAATATCATTGCATACGAAAAACGATTCTGAGCGGAGCCGGTCAGTCTAGGATATTTTAAATGATATTGATATTGTTAATATACGGTAGCTGCTATGTTGAATTAATATTATTCATATTATTTAATTACTAACCTAAAATTATCAGTGATGCTAGAAAAATATTATGATATATACTTTTACTCGTTAAAATTATTTTAATATGTAATTTTGTCCAAATATGAACTTAAAATGTCTGTAAAAAATAACTGTGTTTATATATTTTTTAGATTTTTTGTTTACAGTATGTACTATTTATTAGAAGCCTTATTTTAAATTTTTCAATCCTTAGTTATAAAAACTGACCATTTTATAATTGTTTAGTTACAATGATTTGATAATTTACGAGATTTTGATGAATTTTGTCAAAATTCGAACTTTAAATGCTTATAAAAAAAATGTGTGCCTATGTATTTTTAATAATTTTCAATTGCTATTGTAACAATATATCAGGAGCCTTGTATTAAATTTTCATTATTTTTTGCCCAACAAATAAAAATTTATTGGTATTTATATAAAAAAAAAACTAAAAAATTGAAAATTGAAATG
>JANEHU010003130.1:0-13190 GCA_027563435.1 Nasonovia ribisnigri | reverse complement strand
TTTATTTACATTTTATTTACATTTTATTTTTATTTATATTTGATTATTTTATTTTTTTAATTTTACAACCTACTATACTACTAAAGATTTTCGACGTAATAGACTAATAAGTTAAAACAATTTTCAGACTTTTTCTCATAACCATACCGTTCGCATCGGGGACTTTTCGATACACCGACGAACAATTAACACAACATTCCGGTCTTTACTACGAAAACAGGGGACCTTTGAAACTTATAACATCTCAATGGGATCTTACTGCATACATTAGTCTTACTAAATATAATGAAGAATTCGAATACATAAACACTGTAATAGACCAAACAAAAGTATTGTGTGCTGAACACATGCACGATCCGGTTACGAATAACTTTAACTGTAACAACCTACTTTTAACAGCAAACTCTATAGTTGACAATTTATACAATAAAAAGACACAAGTCTTAGATTCGATTGGTCACATAATTACTAGACGTAGTGCTTTAACTAAACTCGTGACAAAAGCAGCTAAATTAATATACGGAATATGTAATTTAGAATGCATACAAAAATTTAATTTTAATATAGCCGTAGCTCAAAACACATCACAATCTAAACTAATAAAAGAACAAATTAAAGTAGTACAACTACAACATAATTTAGTGTCACATAATAATGTAACTATGTTACCATTTACATTAACTGTAAACGAATTAACAAACATTACCAAAGAACAACAAATAAAAAATTATTTGACAAAACATTTTATACACGTTAGCTTATTAATTACAAAACACATGGTAGAAACAAACACACTATTAGAAATAATACAACAAGCTAAAATGGGAATTATACACCCAAGCTTAATAACTCCCAAAGAGTTATTAGAACATATCAAAGACATTAAAGTATCATTACCTGGGGGCACTGATTTACCAACTGATTTCGACATACAAAACATTTATGAATTAGTAAGGCTCTCAGACATAGCTATATATTATTCAAATGACAACTTAGTGTTTATAATTTCATTACCTTTAATTTATCAAAATAATTTTATTTTATATAACTTAATACCTGTGCCAGTATGCACTGGAACAGATTGTGTGTATGTAAAACCTAGTAATAAGTATTTAGCCATAAGTAAAACTAAAGAGCATTACGCCATTTACGACGAATTTTACTATACTCACTGTAAACACGGTAGAGATTTCCTTTTGTGTCCTGAAGGTAATCCTTTACATCCACGTTCGAGTAGACCAGCATGTGAAGTACAACTACTACAGGATCCAGTAAAAGTTCCACCGAGCTGCGAAATCAGGCACGTTCAAATTGGTACTTCCATATTCCATAAAAAACGTTTCAAAAACGAATGGATTTACGTTACTAACTACGACGTAATATTCATTACGTGCGATGAAGATAAAGAATCAACCAGCCACACATTAAAAGGAGTAGGAATAATACGACTAAATGAAACTTGCAAAGGGTACGCTGCACGGGATGTACTTATACCAGGCAAAGTCGATTACAAAGCCGATTATAACGACTTTTTCCCAAAATCAATAATAGAGCGAATCAAAGATATGCCATACACTGATAACAACAATTTAATGGAGGACTATCACGTAAAAACAAATAACATGGATGACTTACACTCGGTCTCCAACTCAAAAAAACAGTTGGACAATCAAAATAAATTTATTTCCAAATTGAACAAAATTGAAGATGTACAAAATGTTTTTAACTATACAACATATGTAATCATGAGTATTATCTTTATGACAATAATAATAATAGTAATAGATAATGTCATCACAAGGAAAAAATCAAACAGCATAAACACAACAGAGTCTCAACCAGAAGCGGAAGAACTTAATCCAAACCAAGACGTACCACTAGAAAGTATTGACATAGTCGAGTTTCCACTTACACCGAGGAACAGCCCAGCAGGCTCATATCCACAACTACGTACATACCTGGAGTAGAAAAGGAAGTCAGGGACTTCCAGCTTCGAGGGGAGGCATGTAGTAAACCGACGAGGTCACTTTACTATATATATATTATATAAGTATTCTAAGTTTGACAATAACAAAACTATAAATTAGAATTTACGTGTCTTGCTCTTAAGAATAACAAATTCCTTTTTCCAAGAATCCACCTCCTAGACCCTACCGTGTACACTCAGGACGTACCGAGAACCATATAAATACGGGTCTCTGTCCGTCTTAGAATTAGAATTAGTCTACCATCCCATACTTGTAAGACTTAGTTTGGTCGTTGAGCCTGGTCCTCAACATCGCCGCCATTCTAAGTCTATTCCCAGTAATTTTTAAACAAGTGTAATTTTTATTTTTAGTAACTAATTTCTCGGGCAGTCGCTTAAGCGCTCTGTCCTCAAATTTATATATGTAACTTTTCAAACATTATACTTAATAACTTTAATAAACTTATTATAACTACTACGGCGTAACTTGTTACTCTGTCAAACCTTCTCCTATGCAACACGTCAACGTCGTTGGATTCAAATATAAGCGTTAGTGAGGGATCACTACAATGTTTATACCACCCTTTTGGTAAAATGATATTATCTTGAATATTTTTCAAATTTGCAGATAAATTCTATTTAATTAAATTTAACCATTATAAACAAACAAATAATTAAATATATGTGACTATGCTATTTTAGTGTTTTATAATGTTGGAAAAAATGTGATCAAGATTTTTAAATATAAATATAATTTTTTTGTATACTGTATCTTGGTATCTTAATTTATACATATAGGTATATATATACCCTTTAAAATTTAAATCATATTACATAATTCAATTGCTGAATACTACTATTTTTAATCCATGCCATAGCTTACCTCAATTACAGAAAAATCACATTCATTATGTTTTTCAACATTTTGCTGAAGAAGTTGAGGAATAGCACCTTTAACTAAACTAAATCTAGCTCTATTTGGAAAATTTATGTCCTAAATTTATTAAGTTAATAGTTTATATTTCTTTCAATTGAAGAAATTTTTAAAAACCCAATTATTAAATGTATTCATACTTTAACTTCGGCAGCATAATTTTTTATTATATCTTTAGGAAGAAAATGTTTTTCACAAACAAATTTAATTTTAGTGTCATGACCATTGATTGTTGATACAATCTTAGTCCAAGTATCTACAGAATAGATGCTTTAGGAACACCAAAAAATGCACACTCGCCGTCAAAGCTCTTGCAATTAATAATTGAACATTTTCTTGACATTTTAAAAATTAAAGTAGTAAGTTGCCTATGTACCTAGTACCTACGATTGTATGACTTGCGTATTATGCAACTGTGGCAACTGTGCAAGGTAAGTGAAATATAATGAATCAAATTCTATTACATACTTGATGTATTGTGTTAATTGTATTGGCATGATGTTACATGATAGAACAAGATTTATGTTTAGATTATTTTTAGGTTTATAATAAGTATATCTAAAGTTCATGGTATTCACCACCAGGGTACAGCAGAGTCGGTTAATTTCCCCCACCATAAAATTTCCGTAACAAAAACTGGCCGCACTCCTATCAACCGATTATCATGTCGTTTCCAGAGGAGCGTCTAAACACAGGAATGGTGCAATGATTGTGCGCATGCGCGTGAACAATGTTAGGGTATCAGCTGCAGCTGTATTCTATGGTTACTGCCTTATCAGTTATCCGTGGTTATCATACAAAATATTATAAACATTAAAATTAAAAATAATAACAAGTCAATTTTTTTTCAATGAAGTTAGTACTTAGTAGTCTCTAGTCATTATTTATTATTTATTTAGAAGTCGCACAAAATAGGTATATACAAAAATAATTGTCATTAATTGTCACAAACTTAAGAATAATTATAATAATATTAAAACACAAAACAGGTATATACAAAAATTATATTTAATAATTCGTACGTCAATAGTTAGGTACCATTTGAATGAAATATAGAATCTAATGTTATTTATAATATGAATGTTCAACATCTTGTTCTTTTAAAACATTTAATTTCTTATTTAAAAACAAATCATTTAAATCTCGGGTTTCAAGTCTGGAAGGTTTTGATAAATCATTTTCAATTTTTTGTCGTTTTTTTTTAGTTGAGTAAAAATTGGTTTGTGTCATTATTTTTTTATTTGGAGGATCAATGTTGGTTTTAATGAACTCTGTGCCAGTTGCTGTTTCTTTTGATGCCACATTAATAAAAGCATCAAGGGCTTCTAACTTTTGCATGGCCACCTTAAGATACTCTGGATTTTGGATAGAGGTAATTTTATTTATAATACTTGTGGCTTTTTCATTAAATTTAGCATATATATTTTCATCTTTTTTAGGATTACCCAAAGTCTTCATGTGAACTTCTAACTCTTCTGTTTCAGATTGTTTGTTTATTTTGGTTGAAGTCACTGTGACATCTACATCTGTTTCTGGTGTAGGATGTGTGGTAAACAAATTACTTGTAAGATCTTCAAGTAATTTATTTTCTGATTCAATTATATTTAAGGCAATAAAGTGGATATGCTTACAAATTATAGACTTAATTGAATAATCTAAACATGAACATTCAAATGTATGAATACATCTATCAGCAATGTCTTCTTCGAGAAATTAACATCACAATCGTTACACTGAGACAATTTTAACTTGATTTCACCTGATTGACAATTTAAACTTTTTTGATGTCTATTTAATGAAAACTTTGTTGAGAATCCAACTTGACAAATTTCACAATTAAAATTCATTTTATAAAAATTTAAAAAAAATATTTAAAAGAGTTGATGTGGACTAGGACTGGATACTTTTAAATGACTACACTTCTATAATATTCTTGCCTTTTATGACAAAACAAAACACTGAATGAAGATAAACCATTTAATTTTATTCAATGATAGTCATGCCTTTTATGACAAAAAAAACCCCTCTGAATGAAGATAAATCATTATTTATAAACTATTAACTTAATTCCACCTATCTAGATTATATTGTACAAATTTGAATTTACCGCTCTTATTATGTTATATAACTGATAACAAAATATCAGTTACCACACCCTGGGTAATTGTATTGTTTGACCACGCGCATGCATATAATCATTTGTTCACGCGCATGCGCACAATCATTGCACCATTCCTGTGTTTAGACGCTCCTGTTTCCAGTCCATAGTATCTTAGTTCGTGGTAATAATAATCGGTTTGTTATCAATGTTATCACTGAAAAACTCCGAGCCAGACTCTGCCACCCGCCGCATCACGGTATTGGACTCGTCCTTAGTCGTCTACTGACGCCATTTCCATTTTTGACTACGACGCGTTCACGTTGTCTGGAAACGAAATTTTTTTTTACGACGCTCGTGCTGAGAATAGAAGTTTTTGGATCGCCATTTTTTCGGTACGTAAGTATAAGCAACGCATCGACACTTCGATAACGTCGCAACGTGACGTACGACGTTTTTTTTTCCGTAAACATCGAGTTCGCAGCAGTTTTAGGCAAATGGCGTCCCAGCCGTCCGAGCCGTCTGCGCGCATACGCGACTTCTTCCGCGGCGCGATCATAATTCTCACCGAATCGACGTCTGAGCGTCTTAAAATATCCGAAATTTTTCATTTGAACCGTGTACTCGACGCGATAATCATTTTCACCGAAACCAACGTGTATTTCGTCCGAGTATAGGGTCACACGCCTTTTGAATAATGGACGCCGAATTCCGTTCAGCATATAGGGAACTGTATAGGTACATTTAACAACTTTGTTTCTTTTTTCGCTCGCATCATATTATCGTGCTCTGACTTCTCTCTCTAAGCGCTGTCCATTGGATTATAGGTATAAAGGTTAAGTGCGCCGAGTAGTAAGTAAATAACGACGTAAAATATTTGTTCCGAAACGCATTTCATCTGAAAGCCGTCTGTCGGCGAAAACGTCCTATCGTACTGGCTCGACATTTCTTTTACGCCGCTCGCACTGAGAATATCAGTTTTCGGATCGCTATTTTTTTGGTCCGTAAGTACCGCGTCGACACGTCGTAACGCGATCGTACGACGTCTTTTCCAGTGATCATCGAGTTCGCGTCGGTTCCCGGCAAATGGCGGCCGAGCCGTTCGCGGCACCGCGGCCCGAGACCGTGTGCGCAACATACGACTTTTACTCCGACGCGATCGAAATTTACCGAATCGACGCTTGCACGTCATAAAATATCCGAAATTTTTCATGGGAACCGCGTACTCGACGCCAAACGAAATAATATTATTATTCATCGGGACCAACGTGTATTTTGTCCGAGTTAGGTTAGGTCATACGCCTATAGAATAACGTACGATCGTACCATGTTTTTTTCCCCCGAACAACGAGTTCGCAGCGATTATAAGCAAATGCCGAAAACGGCCTATCGTACTGGCCTGACGTTTTTTTTACGCCACTCACACCGAAAATAGCTGTTTTCAGATCGACACTTTTTTGATGCGTAGTGTAGGAACCGCGTCAACGCGATCGTACGACGTCTTTTCCCGTGATCATCGAGCTCGCGTCGGTTCCCGGCAAATGGCGGCCGAGCCGTTCGCGGCACCGCGGCCCGAGACCGTGTGCGCAACATACGACTTTTACTCTGACGCGATCGAAATTTACCGAATCGACGCTTGCACGTCATAAATTATCCGAAATTTTTCATTGAAACCTAGTACTTGACGCGAAACGCAATAATATTTTTATCGGGACCGACGTGTATAATATACGTGTATTTCGTCCGAGTATAGGATTAGGTCACACGCCTATAAAATAATGAACGTAACATTCTACTCCGCATCAGGAACTATATAGGTACATTAACTACTCTGTCTAACATAACCGCGTACTCTACGCGACTAATATTATTACTAAATATAGTAATACCTTTACTATAATAAATCCGTCTGTCGGCGGTAACACGTCTTCTCCGAAAGTCGGATTACTTACTATATCGTAGTAAAATATAATATTTTCTATCACCGAACGGCTTTCGAGCCCTGTCGCCGTGACACGAGTTCGCGAGAAAGGCTTTTCTGTACGCGATGTCGGTAAAACGCTCGTTGTCCAAGTAGACCTTTGTGCAACCGGCTGCCGAATTTTTTAAAAAAATTTCATTATACATTGTTGTACCTAAATGTTTTTATTAAATTTCTCTTGTTTCTAGTTCTGTGTTGTCATTGTGTGTCGCTCAATTTCCAAAGCTACAATAAAGATTGTGTTGGGAGTTCTGACGTCAGTCACAATTTTTTGACGAACCGCTATCGTATACAGACAGACGGAAGGTAAGCATCCTAGTATTATTGCATTGACATGAAATAAAAAAAAATGTTTCAACTTGTCCAGATTGACGGCAAATGAAAATTTCCCTCTAGATATATTTTCGATGAGGACATACCCCCCCTTGAAAGAACATCTAAGTATTTAGTGCAAACTTCTATAGGATAAAATTTATTTTTATAATAAATAATAATATTATTAAATGGTAAATTTAAAAAAAGAAAGTGTGGAAAATGTCCACGGTACCAGATTGACGGTATGATGGTTGTAAATAATAATCTTCTCGTAACATTTATTCTTATTCGCCCAAACAAAAAAAAAAACGTGACGGTTACATCGTTATTTTTTTTTCTATTTAATTTCGCGAATTTAGATTTCATACGTACCTCCGTTAATACGGACACCGCCGATACGTACCGATCGCAAACAATAATAGTAATAGTAATCGGTCTGTTGTTATCAATCTCCGAAAAACTACGCCCCACAGTGCCAGACTGATAATCAGTGATCCCCGCCACAAAGCATTAGACTCGTTGTCGTTTACAGACGCCATTTTCGTTTGTCGACTACTCGAGTTGCTCTCGTCGTTTAGAAGCGAAATTTTTTTTTCACGCCGTTTACAGCGAGAACACCAGTTTTCGGATCGCCGTTTTTTATGGTAAGGAAGCATGAGTAACGCGGCGACACTTCGGTAACGTCGTAACGCGATACTAATAAATCGTATGGCGTTTTTCCCGCGATCGTCGGTTTTCGGCAAATGGCGGCCGAGCCGTTCACGGCACCGCGGCCCGAGACCGTGTGCGCGACGTAAGACTTTTTTACTCCGACGTGATCGAAATTCACGGAATCCACGTCTGCGCGTCATTAAATATCCGAAATTTTTCGTTGGAACCGCGTACTCGACGCGAAACGCAATTATATCATTCATCGGGACGTCCGTGTAAACGCGTGTTTCGCGCCCGATTATGAGGTCAGGCATATTTTTTCCAAAACGCATTTCATCAGAAAGCCGTCCGCGTACGCGTTAACACGACTTATCCGAAAGTCTGATTATGTACTTACAACGTCATATTAAAATATAATATTATTCCCCATTACCACCGAAAGGTTTTCGAGAGCCGTCGCCGCGACACTATTTCGTGAGAACGGCTAATGTACGTGAATGTCGGCAAGGCGCTCGTTGTCCAAATAGACATTCGTGCCCACGCGGGCGAATTTTTTTAAAATTTTTCATAACGCATTGCTGTACTTATATTTTTCAATAATTTTCACTCGGTCTTCCTAGGTCTGTGTTATCAGAAATCCGTTTCCAACGCTACAACAAAGATAGTTTCGGGAGTACCGAAGTCAGACGTAAAATTTTATCGACTTGCATCCTGCGAACCGGTTATCGTATAGTGTAGACCGACAGCGCGTACTACTTCGTAGATCGTTGTGGAAAGAATCCACATGTGCAGCTCGGAAAGTAAGCGGCCTTGTGTTATAGTGTTGACATATTACATAAAAAATGAAACTGTTTCAAGTGGTCCAGATTAACGGTAAATGGACGTTTTCCTCCCAATACATTTTCGATGCGGACATTTCCCTCACTATTGTTTTTAAAATTTATGATCTACTTATAATATTTATTTTAATAGTATTATATAATTTATTATTTAGTATGAAATTATTTATAAAAATAAAATTTAAAGAAAAATAAGTTTATAAATTAATTAAAAATTGCTAAATATATTGGCATAAAAATGATACAATTTTTAGCCTTTGTTCATGCATATTTATTTATTTATTTTTTGTTAAAACTGTAACAGTTAGAATTTTTAATAATTGCATGTTGATTTGATTTTTGGAGTGCTTGAATGAACATCTAAATATTTAGTGGCAAGTTCTATAGGCAAATGATTTCATAATAAATAATAATATAATATTATTAAATAATAAATTACAAAAAAAAAATGGTTGGAAAAAGCCCGAGATTCCAGATTGCCAGTATAGTGTTTGTAAATAATCAAATAATCATTTACTCGTAATATTTAATGCATGAAATCCTAATCGCCCAATCATAACGTCACGTTTACGTCTTAATGAATTTAATTTCGCGAATAACCCGTAAATTCCTGATCACAAGTCGAATGTAATAAGGTCACGGTAATAAATTCGCAGTAAAATATTAACACTACCGTGTACAACTGCCGCCATAGCAGATTTCATACGTACCTCCGTACATACGGAACGCCACCGATGCGTACCGATCGCAAACAACAATAATAGTAATAGTAATCGGTCTGTTGTTATCAATCACCAAAATATAACCGAGTCACAGTGGCAGACTGATACATTTTTCGACTACGAGTTGCTCTCGTCGTTCATAATAGATATTTGTTTTACGTAGTTTACAGCAGCTTTCGGATGGTCATTATTTTTTGTACGTAAGTATTAGCGACGCAGCAACACGTCGGTATCGTCGTACGACGTTTTTTCCCCGTGAAAATCTATTTCGCGTCGGTCTTCGGCCATACGACTCATTCTTCGAATCCACCTCTGCGTTATACATCTGAAATTTTTCGTTGGAACCGCGTACTCGACGCGTAACGAAATAATTTTTTTCACCGGGATCCCACCGTGTAAACGTGTATTTCGTGTCCGAGCATGAGGTTGGGTAGTCCGACGGTAAAAACGAGGGGGGATATTTTTCCGAAACGCATTTCATCCGAAAGATGGTTGACTTATTATATCTAGACTTTGTGCCACCAGTAGAAGAATTTTTTAAACATTTTTTATAATACATTGTTGTACTTACATGTTTTTAATAATTTTCTCTCGGTTCTAGGTCTGTGTTATCATAAATCTGTTGGCATTTTGTCCTTGTGTGTGGAGTTTCCGACTCTTCAATAACAATCGTATTGGGTGTACCGACGTCAGACATAACTTCTCATCTTGCATTCAGCGTACCAGTTATCGTTTGCTGTAGTTAGACAGTACGGATTACTTCATAGATCGTTGTGGAGTGATTTTAGGTGCAGATTGGAAGGTAAGTTGCCAAGTATTCTATAACAATTAACACTTCAAAAACTCTTGTCTATTGATTTACAATAATGCTTTATGGGATCTGGTAGGACATGCATTTTATACCATACTCTGTCTCATATTAAACTGATATACGTGAAAGTAGTATTGTTACATTAAGAACGCTTTCTTCGATTAAATATTTGAAACATGTTTTATGCTTATACCTAATAAAAAACCATGTACTAGAAATAGCAATCATAACTGTGGCTTTTTATCATTATGTTTTATACAATAAAAATTCTATTTTGATTTAGAAAATTAATAAATGTATGCATTTTTTTTTTGTGTAGGAAGGGTGTCTCGAGCCTCATGTACTTTGGTCCAATGTTTGTTTATTATTTAATAATTGATTTGTGGAAGAATTTAGAGTCACTAGTTAGAACAATAAAATCACACATACGTCTATACTAAACATAATTTAATTTCTCCTATCAAAATAATGTTTTGATTTTTTAAATTTTATTTTCAACATATATATTAATCAGAAGTTCTTAAGGTTCATGCCGTTTCACGTTAAATATTGTTTTGAATTTTTTGGTTTTGCCCATTCTTACAACAAAATTAGTTTTAGCTGTAAATAGATACATTCTTTCCAAATTGGTATGCGTATACCTTGGACCAAATCTTTAATAATTAAGTTTTAAAGGATTAAAACTATATTTGTGTTATATCAATTTATTGAATTGCCTGTTTAATTTCTTATATTTAAGCAATCAATTTCAAATTTTTTTGTTCTTATTCAATATAAATTCCGTATATTGTATGTTTGTGCCTTGAACCATTTTCGTTTTTTTTTTTAAAAAAATATTCATTTACAGATTTATTATATCTACAATATTGTTTAATATGCATTAACATGAAATCTTTACAGTTAGAGGAATATTCAACAAAAATGGTCCCAATGTGAAAGTCTCACTAATCTAACCTATATAGTTTATACTTGAATAAAATTTTAATTTTAACTAAATAATCACAAATTGCTTATTATGCGATATTTATATAAATAAGTATTATTTATTAAAATAAACATATTTATATATTATGTATTATATATAAAAGTGAACACACATTACGACTCAAAACAATAAAAAAATATGCTGAGAACTACAAAGCATAAAATATATTATATATATTTAAAGTGATCGCACATTTTCAAGACCCGGAACAATAAAAAAATTGACAAAAAAGTCAAAACATAAAGATCGTTTACATTCTTTTTATCAGTTATTAACATTGACAGTAATGTTTTGGAAAGTTGTAAATTAATTTACTTAAACATTACTTTAGTTTAAAAATCTAAAACAATAAAGAGTTTTAAAATTAAACTTTGTAAACTCTTGGTTAATCTGAAAAATGAATGTAAGCCTTAACAAACACAAGAAGGTAGTTAATTTAATTTTTACTTTTAACTTTAATAGTTACTTTTGCATTTTCATTAACTTAATAAACTTCTTTAAATAATTTTTACTTTGAGAAGTAATGAAAGTAAGTTTATTTTGTTTTTAATTTTATCACATTTCACTATCTCATTCTTATTTTGTTTTTATATCACAAACTATATACCATAAATCATTTCAAGATAAAAATTATATATTTTTCTAATCTTACTTGGAAATGGAAACACAGTTAAAAAATTAAGTACCTACAATAGCGTTGTAAAAGAATATTAACCTTTTTTAATTTAATAAAAAGTTCACAATTAGTGTGTATTAACTTTTAACTTGACTGTGTTAACCTATAATTAAATTAAATTAACATTTTTTTTTGATTGGTAATAAACTTTTTATTACTGAGTTATAAAAAAATTATTTTCTTGCTCAGCTTTGACAATTTGTGGTAATGACAATAACATTAATGTTAAAACTTAAAGTACAAATTAAATTAAATTTCTAACTTCAAATATTTTTATATTATTTATAACAATTATAGATCTGATTTTGGTGCCAAAGCTAAACGTGCAGTCTTTATTATTTTATAATTGTTATAATAATATAGACACTTTAATTACCGTGTACATACTTTAATTAAAGACTTCAAGTTTCCATAGAAGCCGTGGTTTAACACTAACAGACCTTTCTTATAACATAATATATTATGTATTATGTATAAAATATGATATATAATAAACAGTATCTGTGTTGCTAGAAAAATAAAGGAATATTATTTTTATGTTGATGCTGGTCATTCATAGTATGGCTCAATCGGATATTATAAGTAATTTGAGTTTTTAATATTTATGTAATGCGTCTTCAACAAATATAAACTAAAATTATAATATTTATGAATCTCATTCAAAACCTACTTAGCATGTGATCATTATTTAAATATTTAATTCATTATTGAGGTATAAACCATAACACAAATATATGTTTATAACTGTTGATAGTACAGTTAACATACACTGCATCAGAAGTGTTTTTAGTTAATTATAATCTTCAAATTAACATTTAGAAAATTATATTTCATTCTTCTAAAGGAAACTTATTTTGAAAATTTCTCACACATAATATACAATTTAAATAAAAAAATTTTCTAACTATTATAATATACCTATAACAATTTTTTTTATTCTAGTAGATTATTACATTTGTATAACATTCAGTGCAACAACAGTTAGGTGTGCATTGTCGATTCAAAGGTGCCTCAAAACTAAAAATGTCTGTTTAAACATTTTTTTAAAATATTTTTTAAATTTAAGTAATTACTGCGGAGTAATTACTTACGTGGACAACTACTGCTATAACAGTAAAATATAAACCGTTAAAGTAAACACAGTTGTAGCAGTAATAATTTAAATGGTTTCATAAGAATGAACATGATGTTTATACTGTCCCACTGCTACAG
>JANEHU010003129.1:0-19284 GCA_027563435.1 Nasonovia ribisnigri | reverse complement strand
TAGTTAATACTAAGTCTAAAATGTCATTACGGAAATTATATACATTGTTAACTTGTTTTAGACCTAAATAATATAAATAAGATTGTATAAACACATTAGCAACCGGATCATTATACAAATTATAATCCGACCACGGGAAGCCAGACAAATTAAAATCACCGATAATTAGAACATTTAAAATAGAGTAATTATGAATAATATTTTCAACTATCTCACAGTACTTCATATACATATGCCTATGTGAAGATGGAGGTATATACACACAACCTAATAGTATATTAATTTTATTGTATTTTAATAGCACAAAAATGTGTTGAATGCCAGGAACACAATCAACCTTAATTAATGAGCAATCATAATTATTCTTAACTGCCAATAAAACACCACCGCCTCTACTGTTTAATATATTGTCTCTATCGTCTCTAAACACATTATAATCGCAAAGTCCTAATTCCATATTACTAATAGAATCATTAAGCCAAGTTTCAGATAAGTATAATAAATTACAACACAGATTACTAACAGAATCACGAAAAAAAGGAAGTTTAGTTCTAAGACCTCAAACATTTTGGTACATTACATGGAGTTTAAAAAATCCTGGGGCTTAAATGTTGAACCTTCCAAATTTTTCACAATTCGTGGAACTCCTTTGATAAATTTGATTATTAATCCGGTTTCGCCATTGGATGAACGGGCAGCCAACTCATCACGCAGTTTCTTCATGGAATCTCTTTGAAACAGAGTACGATCCGAACTAATGTTTATTCGAGAAGGAGGATCATGAAGAGAGAGTTTTCGTTTATTTCTTAAAATATCGAATGTATTTGATGAGGTCGAAAATACAGTTTTAATTGGGCGTAATTTGCCACTTTGAACACGACCCAAGCGAATAACTTTCAACGGAACAATTTCAGAGTCAACACCAATAGATCTAATAGTATTATTAATTTGATTAATATCATGAGCAATACGATCATCTGATTGATTAGAGTCACATTCTTCAATATTATAAAAAATGAGATTAGTTGCTCGACTATTACGATCATTAATTTCATTAATAATAAACTCATTATCAAATGAATTGTTAGAATTAAATGAGTGAGAATTTTTCAAGCCTTCAACTTCAACAAGCAATTTTTTTATCAATAATTTTAACTGTGGCAAGTCTTTAAGACCATTTTCACAACCAGCGCAGAAATACTTTAAAGTCCTGTTTTTCAAAGATACGCATTTGATTTCCGATGCAGTAAGTCCTGAACATTTATTATGAACCAGAGTAGCACATCCGTCACATTTTATGGGTAAATCCATTTCAGCAAAACGCGTATCACAAACAATACACTTGGTATCAGCAGACATATTAATAATTTTAATTGAAAATAATCACTGATAACTGTAAACACGTAATTAAAAATTAAAAATTTATCACACAGAACTCGTGAAGCCAACAACACACGTCTAACCGCTACGAGTGTCAACTGTTAACTAATAAAACATAAAACATCGAAAATTTAAATCGAATATAATACTTACGAAGTATTATATATTATAATATCTATACAGTGTATTATAATAATAATAATAATATATATCAATATTTGTGTAGCTTAATTAAAGAGGAATTACATGATTCGAATAATAATAATAATAATATTATGTAGCTATAGACTGATTATTTTTTTCATCAGGCATTGAAGACGTTTACGGTAAATTGTATAGGTGTAGGCGCCCACCTATCAGTTCTATTGAAAAACTGTCGTTAACCACTGATCCACAACACTTGTGTAACTTCACTGTCCCACGATAACTTTGCAGATATCTGTAAAAGAGTTCCGGCCCCCTTTATTCCTAACGGGTATCTGCAAAGCTGGGAATGATTTTGTTGTTTTTTTGCATTTTTTTTTCAATTTAAATTATGATTATTATTTTTTTTATGTTCCATATTTCATTTAATATTTGATATTTTCAAGTCGAAACAACACAGATATTAAATATATGTTTATCTACACTACATATTAGAAGTTTGCTCCCTGCTTCATATTTTTGATTTAAGTATTTCTCCTGGAATATTTATGGTATTCATTTACATTTTTAATTTTAATTCTTTAAAAGTCCCCCTCATAGTCTGATAGTATAAAACCATTTCCAAACATTTTTTTTTTTTTTTGAAAAATATTTTAATTATTAATTATATAAGATTTGTGAAAAATATTTTATGGAATAATACATTTTGCAATTAAATATGTTATTTTTATTTTTAATAGAACAATTCTATTAAAAATTAAATTAATATTATATTTATATTCTAAGGAATTTGTGTTCGGAATCTGTACCTCCCATGTTAAGACAACATAATTTAATATTTCCTAAATCTTGAACAACACAAATATCATGGAGATATTTGAAAAAATAAGTACCGGTTGTATTTATTAAATCATTAGCAATTTTACAAATTTCAAGCCATGTTGGTGATTCTAGTATTTTAGAAGCATAAGGCTTTCCATTTCCAGAAATATTGTGTCCATGATCGATAATTAAAATATTTCCTTTAATTGGAATTTTATTTAGATTATATGTCATGATTTTAATATTTTATTATTATTATTATTATTATAGTATTCATATTTACAAAACTTAACAAAGGTTTCATTATTTAATATTGAGTTTTCTATTTCGTTTTGCATTTCATTTTCTTGAAATTTATTAAAATCTTTGATTGTTTCCATTATTTTATTATTTATTATATTTTTAATTTTTAAATTTCTTTTTAATACATTTTACATATTTCAATTTTTAATTATTAATAAAATAAGTTTTGCGAACAGTATTATAATTATTATTGCATTTCGATTTTCTGATCTTTTTGCACATTGTTTTCTTTGTGATCTTATTCTGATAAAAATAAGAGGTGGCCCAGGAATGGTATATATATACTACTGATACATAATATTAATATAATAAAATAAACTTACTATAATTACTAAATGTGCGGCACTATATTATTATGTGGTCGTCGCGTTCGCGTTCTCCCGTATATTGACGCGTATAGTATTGTTTACTTGTGACTAGTTGTGACTTCAGAGCGTAGACAATAAGTAACTGCTGCAGAGTTCAGACTTGTGCATTTAGTATTTACACTATAATGATTAATGTTGTTATAATAAAATGTATTGATAGTATAATCTCTAGCATCACTATTTCCCATAGACCTATAAACTATGGACAGCGCATTCCACCCCGCTCTCCCTACAATGCTAGGTGATCTTATAACTGAGAGAGAAAGAACACAAAGTAGTGAATCATGGAGGAAATACTAAACTTTTTTATTTCCATTTCCTTTTTCCATGATAGGTCTATGCCTTTATCATCTATAAACATACTATCTATAAAAGTATAATATAATATTTATAATTTTAATATAAATTTTAAATTTATAAAATAAAAGTTTATACTTTGAGTTATTTGTGGTCTCTACAAATTTTAATTAAATATTTAATCAATGCCATGTTTTAATCATTAAGACCTGAAACCTAATTTAATTGCATTTATACTTAACAGCCATTTCTGGTACATTTTTCTACTTTCTGTTATTGCAATTGAAAAAAAGTTTTTTCATTCTACAAAACACTGCGTATAATCACTGTTAATTTTTGTTCGAAACTGATTGCGCATTATAACAAATTTCACTAAAGAATAGCAGGTACTACCTTATTGTGTACAAATTTACATTATAAAAATAAATAATTAACTGGAGTTGGATATATAGTTTAATTTAATTAATTTATGAGGTTTGTATATAGAATATTACTCTATGGATTTGTATCAGAATCCAATAATTATTAATTTTCACCCATTTTAATATATAGTACAGACTAGAAAGCCTCACAGAGTAATAATATATATATATATATATATATATTATATTATATAGGTTCTCTAGTATAGACTGTAGAATGAATCACGGTTAGCATTATATATTATGGTAATATGGAATCTATAAAAAACAATAACAATATTTACAATATAAAATATTTATTAAGGATAGATTTTTGTAATAAAATAACAATATTAACATGGTTGTTATTGATGTTGAAATGTAATTTGTTTGGTCAAGTGTGAACGTATTCTTGTTTTTGGTTGACTGCAGTGTTCTTTATTATGATGATGCAACCGAATTACAATAAATTTTTTAATAATAAGTTTAATTATTTGTAAAAGGTGATTATTTATTGGTGATTGAGATGCTATATGTACATTTAATGAGATAAATAGATTATTTATATTTAATTGAGTCATGGTTTTAATTGTTAAATAATTAATTGGATTTCCGGAATGTCTAGTTAAATCTTGAATTCTTGATGTAAATACTTTTTCGGCAATTTTACATATATTTATAACATCAATTGATGGTTTTTTTAGTCCACCTCTATTTTTTATATCAATAAGTGTATGATGCATGTATCTATCTTCAAGAGCAGAACAGCAAACTGAACAATTAATAATTTTAATTAACTGTCTTACCACAAATCCAGCTATATGTTGAACAACATCTTCTTTATAGATATTAAAATCTTCTGGTTCAATGATTTGTTCATCACTGTCATCTAAAAAGCTTTCCTCTTCCTCCACACAAAGTACATCCAAAAAATTCTCTTCTAGTTTTTTCTTACTGCTAGTGACATGCAGAATGGTAGTAGAGTCTTGAGGTGAACAGTTGGCATTTTCTGAAATTGATAGTTCACTATGAACTAGAAGTTTCTTGTATGTAGCTTCAAACTGTCCAGCTGTGGGGTTGTTGTTGAAGCCCCCTCTTGACCGTATAGCTGAAAACAGCATTTCTATGTGGTCCTGTAAAATCTTATAGGAAAGTAAAAAGGTAAGCTGTCCTGTCTTAATGACGTTATCAAACAGTCTACCCATACTTTTTAAACAGGTGATGAGACCATTAAATCCTGTTTTTCTAGGCGATTTTAATATTGGAAGATGATATCTATCTTGTAATGTTTCTAAGTAACCTATAGATGAATTAATAAAATTGGTAATTTCTTCATAATGTTCAATATAAAGTGGCTTTTTGTGTGGGAGTTTGCACATAATATTTCGAGTGTTAAGAAAATCAAATATATTGTTAATGTTTCGACAAAAGGTAATAGTAGCGTCACAGTTGTTAAAATCTTCAATATTTTTTGTCTTACAATACAAAAGAGCATCAGCTACACTGCAACTAAAAACTTGCGCAGCTAGTCTAAGATTAATTGTTCTTAACCGCCTATCTATAAATGATTTACTGAACTTTCCGGGGCGCGTATTAGCAAACCCTCTATAGTCCCAGCGCTGTACCTAAATACGCGCATTTTATTGGCTCATTTGAATTTCGCGCCAACATATTTATTATTATCAATATTATTATTACTATTATTATTATCATATTCATTATTATCCAACTTTGAGGTATATTTATAGATTCTCTTGTTTGTTTTGTTACATTATAGTCTATTGTCTATAAAATAATAAAAAATGTGTTCATTTATTGAAGAAATTATTATTCTAATGAATGAACATTTTATTTGTGAAATAGACTGGACAAAGTCTGACACTAACAAAAATATATTTATTGTGCGCACAAATATTAGTGATAAAAATACAGCGAACGAATGGCTTAAATTATTTAGTTTATTTTCAAACACCAATTGGATAGTAAATTACGAGTTGGCTAGTCCTCAAAGGTATGTTACCTCTAGCTAATTTATGTTAGGTCGATATGTAGATATAGTTATAACTTATAAGCAGTGTATAATTATATGGTATTTTACTAAAATTAAATAGTGTTAACAATTTTACTTCAATACACAAGGACTACAATATTTTTATTTTCAACTTAATATTAAAAATATAATCAAAAAAATCTTTATTTGTCAATAACAACAGTATTATTAGAATAAAAATAAATGTATTGACTATTAACAATTCCCCAATAAGCATATAGCTCTTATAAGTGAGTTGGGATTGTGAGTTCACAATCTATAATATTATTATATTATTAATATTTATTATTTATATGTTATATACATTAATACAATCAGCAAAATTATACCTATTAGTTATATACCTAAATACATAAACATTAATTAATATCTAGTTAAAGAAACTAATAAAGTTAAAACAGATAAGAAAGAAGCAAAAACATGAATATTAAAGATTATCATATTATGCACATTATTATTAGGATTTAGAATTCAAAAACTGTATTACCTACTTAATTGTTTTTAATCAATGTTTTAAACTGACTTAAATTGATATTTCATTTCCTGCATACAGTCTGCAATTTCATCAAAAACCACACTTTCTTGGTCAAAGACAGTTTTTAACTTGATCATAGTTGAATTTGTATATTGTTTAAATCTAGTGTTGTATACATACTAACATACCGTACCTAAGTACCTAGTATTAGTATACTAGTATAGCTGATGGAGGGGTTTGAACCTCCTACCTAACACCTTCCCTTGAGCATTCCCCCATCACACAACTGCTATGGTTGTAGGGTCATACCAGTGTTCGGAACGTTCACTAAAAAAATGAACTCGTTCACGTTCACGTTCAGTCGTTAAAAAAGGAACTCGTTCAAGTTCACGTTCGTGTTTTTTTAAACGAACGCGTTCACGTTCACGTTCTTTTAAAAAACGAACGCGTTCATTGGGTCGCGTTCATTTAATTTTTTTTTTTATGAATCGTTAGCCTGCAGTCAATATAAAAATTAAAAACCCATAAACGTATATCTATTATACCATAATAGATATACACTTTACCTATTCATGATAAACCGATTAGGTTTATTACAAATTCATGGAAATCATAACATTATTGTTGTATTTCTAGCCGGGGACACTGGAATTTCACGTATTTAATTTATATATTTTGCAATTAAACAAATATTGTAGGAATTATAATGGGAAAAATGAAAATATTATTATTATAATAAAATTAATTATTTTATACATAATATAATATTTATTAAATGGTAAATAAATTGAACGTCTTAAAAATTGATCAAATTCATTAAAAATATAAACGTCGTTCACGTTCACGTTCTATTAGCAAAAAACGAGTGACGTTCACGTATCGTTCACTACATATGAACGTGAACGCGTGAACGTGCGTTCATGAACGACGTTCTTTCCAAACACTGGGTCATACTATTTATTTAAATCGATCATGCTTATCTTATCAATAGTTCTAGTATTATTAATACTAAATGTAATACATTTTGATTTTTGAAAGTTTGGCATTAAGCCAAAATTGTCCAACCAAAGTATACATTTTTACTTAATATTTAACTCCTTTTGTTGCAATCTAAATACTTAAGTAGGTATATGTTCTGTAACAGCAACATCAGTTGTCAATTGACACTATAATAGACCATTTGTAATCCAACTACCAATTTTGTGTTTTAATTCACTACTATAATAATAATGTGGCTATATTGTTGCAAATAATATAAGTTATATATAAGTAATATAAGTTATAACTTCAATTGTCTAAGCAAAATATTTGTTACAACAACTCAAAATTCAATGTATTTATTTCAACACATAAAAATATATATATCAATTAAGTCAACAATTCAAAAGTAATATCATTAATTATAAACTTATTAATAGCAGGTGAAATTATAATGTAGGTACATAAAAACAGAATGAAAAACAAATTTTAAAACTTAATAATTAATTATATTCAAATTTTATAAAATACCTAGGTTGTTATAATAATATGTGCTACTAGTTCTATCAATATTATTATTTTATTAGCAATCTAATAAAGTTATTATATTTATATAAATCTACAATACTGAGAACAGATTTATAATAAATTATTGTTAATTATTATTTCATTTATTATTAATTAAATATTAAATTTTTTTTTTTTAAATTGAGTAAAGAAAATCTATACAAAATTAAATTGTGAAAAAAAATATACATAGGAATTCTAAATATGTATTCTATATAACAATTGCTATTCTCATTTTGTATCTATATAAATTATGTTTGTACTACCTATTTTTCTTTACCTATTGACATTTTAAAATTTGAAATAAACATATTTGCATTATATTCAGAGTCATCTTTCATAAGTATTGGTTGTGTCAACATGCTTCTAAGAATAAAACAAATAAAAATGAAGTAATAAGTAAAAGAAATACTGTTTGTCAAGCATCGTTAAATATACTTTTAAAAAAAAATAATAAGGACACAAGGAAAAATGATAGCTTTTTAAAAAAAGATCCACCACTTTGTGCATTAGTTCAGTTGAAATTAAATCACAATCATCCTATTAACTCATGTGGTGCACTCAAACATTTAAGAGTGTCTGATGAAGTAAGTAGGCATAAGCTAATGCCTTTGTTCAGAAATACATTTTTGTTATTTTTCAGACAAAAAAAACATTCTTAGCATATTTTGATGATGGATTGACAGCAAGTGAAGCTTTACACACTCATGAAAGTAAATTGATGCTACTTGATAATGCATGTAGTAAGTTAGCTAATGCTGCATTAAATCCAACTAAAAGGCAAGTGTATTATATCCACAACGAATGGAGAAAAGATAATTATGGACCTATTCATGAACCCCTCCCTAAGTTAAAAGAAAAAACTGAATTTTATAATAAACAAGGTATGAATTTTCATAATATTTTGATGTAGGTACACAATTTTATGTAGGTGTATTATTTAGGGGTCATTATTGAAATTAAATCAGAAATGCCTTGGGCAGTATTAATTGTTACACCAATAATGAATAGAGCTCAACAATTAAAATCGTCTCAAGAAATAATTTTTATTGATTCTACTGGCAGTGTCGATACAACAAGCAACACAATAACTGTAATTTTAACTATATCTAAGTCTGGAGCTATACCAATAGCAATTCTTATTCATTATGGTCAAACTGAAGAAAGTTATGAAAGAGCACTATCTCTATTGAAATTATCTTTTCCACTATGTTTCGGTGGTAAGGAGGTAATTGACTTAAAATTTAAAATATTCTCAAAATAATTTTTACATAAAAACTTAAATCAAAGAATACAGTAATTAACTATGAACTATTTTATATCTACAACTAGGCACCTACTGTATTTAAGACAGATGACTCTAAAGCTGAAAAAAATGCATTAAATTCATTATGGCCTTCAGCAAGACAATTCTTATGTCATTTCCATATGGCTCAAGCTGAATGGCGTTGGCTTCATGATAATAAGAATAAAGTAAGAGCATCTGATCGCTTAACTCTAATGAGAAAATTTCAAAAGGTAAAATGTAATTTATTTTGTATATTATTTGAATTTTAATACTTCTATTTCCATTATGTTTTAAAATCCTTCTTTATATTATTGTAGTTGTAAAACATTAGACATATGTGATAACATTATAACATATTTACTTTATATAGGTACGATACAAACTAATAATACACTACTTACTTTTAAATTTTAATTAAATGGTAAATTAAACCTTTTAGAATATTTATTCAACAAGGTTCTATACATACTGGTGTGGAATATTTTAAATATGTATGCTATCTAAAAAACTTAGGATATAATTCCTACCATTATTCTCTAACAAAGTATAACAATTTCACAATTAATATATTTGCTGCCAAAAATAATCGCTTTATTTGGAATCTAAAGTTACAAAATTAATTAATATTACATAAATAAAAAGATTTAATTCAATGCTACCTAAAAATATTTTGTGCAAAATACCTACTAAAATATCAAAAAACTTAACTCGACTAAAACATTTAAATATTCAAATAATTTATCCCAAAATGAAATAATAATGTATACATAATATGATTTAAGTCCATATTTTATACTTAAAAGGTTTGTATTAATTTAGGTCATGTATTCTGATAACGAACAAGATTTAGAAAAATCTGTTTTGGAAGTACGTTGCACATCTGAATCCCATAACAATTTTGTGAGACGCTTTGAAGGAAATTTTAATAGAAAAGACCAGTGGGTTCGGTTATATAGACGTAATATTCTTTACCGAAATAATGAAACAAATAACTATGCTGAAGCTTCAATCAGAATAATAAAAGACATATTATTAAACAGAACAAAAGCATACAATACAGTTGCCTTAGTTGATTTTATCGTTAGTGTTGGAGAGGAATATTTCACCTTACGTTTACTGGATCATGCACATGACAGAAATACTAAAACACATAGACTTTATTGTAAACTATGTTCTAAAACAGTAAATATTACAATAGAAGATGTAAAACAAATTGACGAACACACATACTCTATTCCAAGTACATCAAATAAACAAACACTATACATTATAAACACTGAAATTGGTGTTTGTTCCTGTGAAGATGGGTGTGTTGGTGCATTCTGTAAACACCAAGCTTGGGTGCATGATAAATTAAAAGTTCAATTACCTAATGCTCCAGCAGTAACATTAGAAGAGCGATATTCTTTAGGAGTTTTAGCACTAGGAGAAAAATGTCCAGAACCAAATTTTTTTTTAGGATTAAAGGAAAACCTGCCCGAAAATTTAAGTTATGAGATATTAACAACTTCTAGCATAACACTAAAAGAAACTGAGTTTTCAGAAAACGGTAGTGCAAACCTAAATATGGAACAAACAAGTTCACAGTTAAACTCTCAAAATAAGCTTGAAAGTTTAAATAATAATCAGAATGATAATGAAGTAGTTCATACAGTTTTAGAAGAATGGTCCCGATTACAAAATATGATACCGTCATTGCCTTCATCAATATTACACAATTTAAGTTCAAGATTAAAAAATATTCATAACAGTGAACAATTTATAGGATTTGTTCACTCTGTTAACAAATCAGCTATTAATATTAATAGAAGAAAAGGAAAAATTCGAGTTCAACCTACTTCAATTAGTAGGCGAAAAGAAGGTGTTACTCGTGGATCAAAAAGAATAACAGCAGGAAGAAAACCGAATGGCATGATTATGAAAAGAAAGGTTAAACGACCAAATAATTTAGGAAAAAATATTTCTAAGGATTTATTAAATTCTAAAAGTCATGGAAGTGGCCACTAAGTTTATTATTATTTGTAGGTATTTATTTGATGGTGATAAAAATAAATAAATAAATATAATTTAGCAAAGTGTAGTTTTTTTTTTAAAACTTTTTTTATCACAAACTTAATGTTTTAAAGTACTTATTTATGTTTTGTCATTTATAACAGTTGATAATATCAAATTATGAACAACAATTTACAAATAAAAATGATAAATAATATTATAATATGTTATACACAATATTGTAGTAATAAAAATAATGTTAGTTTATACCAAAAATATGTATACTTATATGCAATTATTATAACTAATGATAAAACTAGAAATCCCACACCTTTAATCTCCATTGTTATCTAAATTAATTGAATACTCATAATAAGGCCCAGATTGGCCAAATTCTGTTTTAGAAGTCAGTAATTTACCTTATAGAGTTTAAATTTAAATTAGTAAAAAACTAATTGATTCCCAAGTAATGTCTTGGTTTATTTTTTCAGAATTTACTGACTTAGTTAAAATTATCTATGTATTTGTTGGATTTGGTTTCATTAATGAATAATTAAAATGGAAATACAATTTAAGATATAAAGCGATATTGTAGTTTATTTTAATGCTAAATTTATATGAACAAAACAAGAGAATATTATGATAAATAATTGTGTGAACTAATTGGAGTCATTGTATTTAAACACATACAATTTTGAATATGTATAATATACAATATAATATAAATAATATTCAATATGTATAATGTATATAATATATATATAATAGAATGTTTATAATATTATGTATAATGAATATGATAATGATAATAATAATAGTAATAATAATATTGATAATAATAAATATGTTGCCGCGAAATTCAAATGAGCCAATGAAATGCGTGTATTTAGGTACAGCGCTGGGACTATAGAGGGTTTGCTAATACGCTTCCGGGGCTGTAGTTCGTATTTTTTTGTGTAAATTGCGTATTAATAAGGGACCAGCATTTTGTGAAATAACCGCAGCCCTACAACAAGTTTGATAGGAACCTCCCAGTGAAAAATGTATACGTTTCCCACCGACAAATTTAGCGACTAAACTATTGTACTCTTCAACGCAGTTATTATTTACACCGTAAATTAAAGACGAAGAATGATGAGCCAATAAATGCAACGCTGACATAATGTCATTGAACAAACCACATAATTGCATATTAGGTACATAATTGATTTCATCGATTTTTTTTTTTGCAAAAATATTCATTACAGTTGGTATGTAACTATGTAAGCCAAAAACATTATATGGACCATTCATTATATCTTTTTTGAGAAGATTTACTTTTGGTTCATACGATATTGAATGGCCATGGTCATACCACTTCTTAATTTTCTCAATCGGTCCTTTAAAATTTTTCTTAGACTTCCAGGTACAGTATGGCCTTCACTAATCTTACGTTTCGTAGTCATTTCTCGTAAACGATTTATATAATTTCTCAATATATGGTTTGTACATTCAATTTTAACAACTTTAAAGTTTGGGTCATATGGTTTTGCTATATGCAGTTTTTTGGTGACGCTACTATCACCATCACCGATTAATTTAGCATAAATTAAACTACGCGTTGTGATACTTTCTTTAAAGCCTTCCACAACAATATCTGACTCCATGGATGTAGATGTACTTGACCAATTTTTATAACAAGTATGAGAACGAATTGGTTTCCCAGATTTTAATGCAATTTCACAAATTACACAGTATTTATTTCTTACTCCGATGAATAATACTTTTTTAGTATGGTAACCTATTATAGTAACAACACCTAATAACGCATTGTAGTTGGACTTATATGAGCGCTTTGACCAAGCTCCGTCAGCAACGACAGTAATACATGGTCTTCCTAGTTCGTCCACTTCATCTTTTTCTATAGCATTCTTAGCCTCTTCGACTCCTGCAGCTTTCATTTCTTCAAACGCTACTTCATACATAGAATCACTTATTTTATTGTGACATTTTTAATATAATGTATTAGCCATGCATGGCATGTTTAATACGGAAGATAATTCTTGAAGTTGCGTATAGCCTTGACCAGTATTTATCACACCCGTCGTAAATGCCATATTGAGACGTCTAAATTTTTCGAATTTTGTGGATTTTCTGTAAATATTTTTCTTTTAATCCACAAACTTCACATTTTAAAATAAATGTACTACGGAAACCATGCATTATTTCTTGTTCAAATTTCAAATTTGAGAAAGTGCAATCAAATGCTCTATGTCTTATGTTTTTTATTTCATTAAAAAAATAACCGATGTCAACGAGTCTTCTCCCTGAAGGTTCAGTGTTATCATTCAATAGCATATTACGAGTATCATTTATGGAGCTATCAGGTTTATTTGAAAGTTCGAAACCATTGTAATGACAGATTGACGAATAATCACTGTTTAAAAAAAATTGCCAAAAATGAATAATGATAATAATTTAATATTGTGTTCTTAAATTTGTATTACCCTCCACAGTCCATATGATTTTCAGTTTTACGTTTTATGTATATTTTATTCTACACAGCAAAAATAGTTTGAACAAGTTGTAGAAATAATTATTAAAGAAATATTAACTAAAAAAATCTCAAAACTTGATTCGTCCATAAGAATCTGATTTCACAAAACATTATAACAAACTAAAATTCATGACAAAACTAGTGTGACAAAACAAATTTTTTTTTATACTATTTTCACATAAATCATAATTAATTTACTTAGTCAATTTGTTTTCAAAATTATTTACTTTTGGGGTAGATGTAGAAGGCATGCATTCATACATTTCATCAATCATAACACATTTTTCATTAGTCCTAAAAAAAATAACAATACGGTCATATTACCTACACCCTATACAGTAATGTACAGTGTTTTAATTAAAAAAAAAGTGGGTAAGTGGATATCGCTCTGCTGTACAGTAGGTTTGTCGACAAATTATTTTGGGTATTAATTCCCGTTTTTTCCTTCATTTTTGATTCATTTTCACGGCGTTTTTGAAAACTTATTATGAAAATCAAATTGAATTTTGAATTTTTGGTAATTTTTAAATAATTTTGGTTTTTAATTGTTGAATTTAAGGATTATGTTTGTGATCGATCTGGACAAAAATGACTACACTGCTTTTAGTAATAAGTAATATTTACTAAACGCATGACGTACACATAAGAAATATTATAATGTAGTACCGACAGTATGCTAAAAGTCGGCCTTATATACAAGTGACCTATTGACCTAAGTCTCACGCCACTGTTTAACAATATCTGATTCGCTAATAAATATATCGCATGATATGGCGTGATTTTGCACATTATTAATAGCAACGATGCTGTTGTTGTTGCACAATATGATGGTACTTTATACAATATTAAATTATATTCAACACACCCCCGTAATTAATATTTTATACAATAAAGAATTAATGCAATTTAAACAATGATAGTTTTTCCCTTAGTTTTTCAAATCTATCTTTTGGAAGTGGTTTAGTAAGTATGTCTGCATATTGTTCTTCCGTCCCAATGAACTGTAGTTTAAATAAGTTTTCTTCAAACTTTTCCCTGATGAAGTGGTATCTGACATCGATGTGTTTAGTCCTTTTGTGAAACTCTGGATTTTTCACTAGTCGAATTGTACTTTGATTGTCCACGTATACTGTTGGTTGATCGTACTCTATGTCATTGTTGATTTCCTTGACCAATCTGTTGATCCAAACCAATCCTTTGACTGCTTCACATGCCGCGATATATTCGGCTTCAGTGGAACTAAGTGTCACTATGGATTGCCTTTGCGCTTGCCATGACACCGTAGACAGCCCCAGCATGAACACATGACCTGAAGTTGACCGTCTTGTCACTAAGTCCCCTGCATAGTCAGAATCTGAATACACACTTAAGCACAGATTTACGTTAGATTTATAGTATAGACCAAAGTTTGTTGTTCCTTTTACGTATCGAATTATACGTTTAACCATAGTCCAATGTACCGACGTTGGATTATTTAAAAACCTACTAACATAGTTTACAGCGAATGCTATATCAGGCCTCGTGACTTGTGATAAAAATAATAAGTTTCCCACAGCTTGCCTGTATGGAAATTGATTATCACTCGTTGTCAGGTTATGTTCTACACCATGCGACCTATCAATTGGTATAGATAATTCCTTCGCATCTAATAAATTAAATTTGCTAATTAGTTTATTGGCATAATTTAATTGGTGTACATGTATTGATCCGTCTGTATACCTAATTATTTCCATACCCAGAAAATAATCTAGATTACCTTGTGTTATCTCAAACTGTTGTTCAAGACCTTGTAATAATGTATTTGTTTTTATTACACTACTAGACGCTATCAGTCCATCATCAACAAAAATAGCCAAGATTAATGTTTCATTATTATTATGATTAAAATAAATACACGAGTCCGATGTACTTTGTTCTAGATTAAATTCTAACAGAAATTGAAACTAAACCTAGAATTCCAGCACCTTGGTGATTGTTTTAGTCCATACAAACTTCTATTTAATTTGCATACTCGTTCTGTTGAATCTCCAAATCCAATTGGTTGACTCATGTAAATATCTTCTTCTAGATTACCATACAAAAACGCTGTTTTTATATCAAACTGTTTCAGCTCATAATTTTCAGCTGCTGCGACGGCTAGAATTGTCCTTATTGATTCATATCGTACAACTGGCGAAAATGTTTCCGTGTAATCAATACCGTATTGTTGTCTTGATCCATTAACAACTAAACGAGCCTTGAATCGGTCATTATGTTTAATTTTAAACACCCATGAATTGTTTATCACATTGACTCCGACTGGTTTTGATACCAAAGTCCATGTGTTGTTTTTATGTAGTGAGTCCAACTCCTCACTCATCGCCTGTTTCCATTTATCTGATTGTTCACAAGTAATAGCATCATTATAATTAATTGGTTCAGTTATAAACGCTGTACATGCATATCTACTTGGTTTATTTATTTGTTCACGGTTTCTTAGATTATACGTGCTTACCAACTCCTCTTTTTTGTCTAGGTCAGTTCCATTCGTAATTTCGCTTATACTGTGTTGTATTTCGTCACGTTCATTTTCATTTATTGAAACCTCGTTATCTACTATTTCATTTTTAAAAATAACTTCTCTACTTACGTTTATTTTGTTTGTTTCCGGGTACCATACTCTGTATCCTTTTACATTCTCTACATACCCGACAAATATTCCCTTTTCACTTTTAGGGTCCCACTTTTGTCGTTTTTGTTTTGGTATATGTGTAAATACTTTTGTACCAAAAACTCTTAGATGTTTTATTTCCGGTTCTTTTCTAAAATAAATTTCAAACGGGGTTTTGTCTTTGATTGAACTCGTACCTGTTCGGTTAATTGTATAGACAGCCGTATTAACACTTTCAGCCCAAAGTGATTTATTTAAATTTTTCGTATGTAACATAGTCCTTGCGGCTTCTACTATTGTCCGGTTCTCTCGTTCAATCTTCCCGTTTTGTTCCGGTGTGTATGCAACTGTTGTTTGATGACTTATCCCATATTTCTGTAAAACACTAGTTGTTTCTTTATTAACAAACTCTAAGCCATTATCTGTTCGCAATACTTTGACCTTAAAACCAGTATCAGTTTTTATTTTACGTATCAAAGTTTCGATTAAATCTTTTACTTCACTTTTATGTTTTATAAAATGAACTATTCTATAATGTGAATAATCGTCTTTAAATAATAAAAAGTATTTTGAACGCCCAATAGAATTTGTTTCCATCGGTCCACACAAATCTGCGTGTATTATTTCTCCTACAGCTGTTGTGTTCGTTGTACTAGACTTAAATGTTTGTTTGTGTTGTTTACCAATTATGCACGCATCACAGAAAAAATGATTTTTGTTATCTGACACTTTTATATTATGATTTTCTAATATATTATTAACATACTTTATATTTTGATGACTCAACCTTTCATGCCATAACTGTAATGTGTCCTTGATAATAATATTTGCCTGTGGTTCTTCTTTATCGAGCGTAATGACTTTGAACTCTAATTTAAATAATTTTCCTTGTCGCTCACCTGTACAGACTATTTGTCCGTTTCTTGAAAACATACACTTATTTTTATCTGATGAAAGCGTTAAACCCTTATCTAATGCTGTACAACATGAGAATAAATTGTATTTTAATTCCGGCACATATAATACGTCTAATAAATAATTATTATTCCATTGTTCGCAAATGATAATATTTTTATATTACCCTTTCCTTTTGCTAACAAAATTGAACCATCGCCTATTCTTACTTGAATTGGTTCGTCAAATAATACGTAGTTATAAAACCAATTTATTTTACCGCACATATGATCGGATGCTCCTGAGTCAAGTAACCAACTCTCCTCAATATCGTTTGTACACACTGTTCCAGTAATAAATGCACTGCCATCATCACTTTTACTTGTTTCTCCGTGTGTTTTCTTATTTTCTTGATTCTTTAAGTATTTTCTGCACCGACTTTTCCAATGCCCTGGTAATTTACAACAATAACAATTACCTGGTTTTCTGGTATCTTTATTTTTATTTCCAGATTTCCAATTCTTTTTTGGATTATTTGCCGTTAGTGCTATTGATTTTTGATTTTCCATCACTGACAAATTTATTTGTTGTAGCCTTGATTCTTCAATTAATAATCTACTTGTTAAATTATTAATTGTTTTATCAACTGCTGGGACAGAGTCCCAGGCACTGTAAAAATGATTATACATATCAGGTAAAGTCATTTATATTTTCGTCATAACCATATTGTCGGTTACTGGTTCCCCTGATTGCTTCAGTCTCATTCCCAAATTTGTTACTTTGGAAATATGAGTCGACATATCATCAGTCGCCTCCATTGAATAACTAAAAAATTTCTGTTGAAGCAAATGTATACTTGCTTCAGACTTTTGTTCATGAATAGCGAGAAGTTTTTCCCACATATCATACGCACTTTCACAGTTAATCAAATTCTGTAATGGACCATTGTCCACTGATGTTACAATTAGTTTTTGACACTTACCGTCAGCTCTATTCCAGTCAATAGTTAACCTATGCCACCTAGCTCTAGCTTCCTCATCAGTTTCCTTATCTGTCTTTGTTATTTTAGAACTAGGCTTTTTCCACTCTCCTGTTATTATTGACGTTAGTTCAAATGAGTTGAAAATTACCTTCATTTGAAATTTCCACAACGGCCAATTTCCCGTATCAGATAATTTTGTTATTTTCACTGAATCATCCATCTTGACTTTTCCTGTTTATAAAACTTTGAAGAAAAACAAAAATTACTTGTACAGAGAGTAGTTCCTTTGAAGTCCAAGTTTATCCAGATAATGTGTCTGGGCCCATAACCTGTTGAATTTAAGGATTATGTTTGTAGATCGATCTGGACAAAAATGACTACACTGCTTTTAGTAATAAGTAATATTTACTAAACGCATGACGTACACATAAGAAATATTATAATGTAGTACCAACAGTATGCTAAAAATCGGCCTTATATACAAGTGACCTATTGACCTAAGTCTCACACCACTGTTTAACAATATCTGATTCGCTAATAAATATATCGCATGATATGGCGTGATTTTGCACATTATTAATAGCAACGATGCTGTCGTTGTTGCACAATATGATGGTACTTTATACAATATTAAATTATATTCAACGACTTTCATTTTTTCTTTAAAATAGTTTATATGTCTTTATCGAATTTTAGTAGCCAAATGAATTTTATTATTTTCTTGCAACGTAACTAAATTTTTAAAATATTTCCATTCTATTGGATTGTCCTCTGCATCGTACAATATACCCCAATCCCCAATTGTGTTTCTCCCAGTTTCAGCATGTGAGCTGGATCTAAAAAAATAGTGATCTCTTCTTTAGTACTTGGATGCGGGAACCATGAAATTTGATTTGATAGGTCTGCTCCTAAATGCTTTGCCATGGAAATATTTGAAGCTGCTCCGTCAAAAGTTAATGTTTTAACAATTGCCACAGTTTCATGGATATTGATTAAACAGGTCTTGAGAAGGTTGGCGTTTTCTTCTGCTGTTAGTCCGTGTATTAAGAAATAGCCAACAGGAATCTTCCAGTGGGAATTTAAGGCAACAACTATAAATACCAAAGCTTCAGTTGCTTTAGGCATTGCATCAGAATCCTGAATTTTATGACCATAGT